>RJWK010030019.1:0-24945 GCA_004363435.1 Platanista minor
TATATATATATATATATATATACCTATATATAAGGTATAATCAGGTTGTGTTTATAGAGAAGCATAATAAATCTCTTTCAGAAACATAATAATCCAAAATATTGGGCCACAGAAAGAATGAGTGGAGTTTCTATGTCCAAAGCCAGACATAGAATTACTTGGACATCCCTCCCAGATGCAAGTTATAGGACGATCTCCCATGGGCTTTTTAGGTTGCCACATAATTATGACCCATAAAAGCTATCCAAGAAAGTCTTTGGGATTCACGGTGACGTTAAATTAATGGATAAGTAATTGATATTGTTCTTATAACGAGATTCTTTCTCTTTAATTGGTTTCAAAGAAATTCCATTAAGAGAATTCCTGTATCCAATAATTATACGGTCAATTTTATTTTTAAAAAGTTAAGGCAAATGGACTATTTTATGATTTCCGCCAGGTGTGCTAATGTGGCCATTTTAGAAGTGTTCATTGCAACTAAACTTTGCTGCCATTTATGACAGGAACTGCAGATGTAAAATTATGTTCTTGGAAACACACTTTTATTTACATATTGAGGCATGAGGAAGATTAACTGTGATTGGTCACCAAAAAGGTCATGTTAATATGTAGAATGAGTAGGGAAGGTAGAAAAATGGTGTTATGTAGTTTTCATCTTTTGTTTGTTAATCTCATATTTTTTGTAAGTCGATGGTCATTCTCCAACTTATATCCTCCACAGTCTGCATAGGGTTTGTAGCTAAGTGGATTGAGGCCATAATAGACTAAGTACCGACTGTTGACATGTAAGCACCTGTTCTTATCTAATATTCTAAAGTATTTCTACTAGGTCTTCAGGACCAGAGTGAAAAATGCCATTTCTTTAAACTCATTCTTGCAGCATAAACAAAGATCGTTTGCCAAGTACATGTGATCCCCCTTAAGGATGGTGAGTGTTCGTAAGAAGGCCAACTCTTGGAAATAATAGTCGTACGGACTAGTTATTTCTGAATTAGCCTTGAACTGGGGGTCTCAGCACATTCACAGCTCAAAAAAGTTAATTTGATTGTTGGAATTGGATCAATGTTTGTTAATGCTGTCCTCAAAGAGAAGACCAAATTCTTTTATCCTTAGGCACTCAAATTTATGGTCTTAGGTAAAACAATGCAGGATAATTTCTTCCGTGTCGTGCCCCTAAAGGACTTGAGAAGGCATTGTGTCTTCATGGATGTTTTCTTCGCTCCTTCCACATCATGGTTGCTAAATAACAGTCACTTCCAGTCTCCATGCATCACCTTGAGATGATGGGATAGGTACAGCACTCCTCTCCAGGATGGTTCCAGACTCCCACAGACAACCAGCTTTGGAGATCCCAGCTAGCCATTGAGTACGTAGTGGGAGTGGACAAACTACATCTGTTTTCATTTGGGGGCCTGATGGCTTATCTCCTGTGTCAAGTTGCCTGGGCCATGGGGTTGCCCAGGTGTTGGTTTAAACATTCTTTCTGGTGTATTAGTGAGAGTGTTTCTGGAAGAGATTCACATTTGAGTCAAGCACATGATTACCCTGCTTAATGTGGCTGGGCGTGACCCAATTCACAGAGAGCCTGAACAGAACAAAAAGAGCAAAGGGTGGATTCATTCTCTCTGCCTGACTCTCTTTGAACTGGTTGTCAGTCCTTTCCTGCCTTTGCACTTGAACTTGGACTGCAAGTACACCATCAGGTCTCCTGGGTCTATAGCTTGCCAACCACAGATTTTGAGGCTTGTCAGCCTCCAAAATTGTGAGTCAATTCCATAGAATATGTAGAGACAGAGACAGGTGTAGATAGATAGATACATAGATACATACATAAATGAATAGATAGATACATAGATAAATAGATACATAGATTTATAGACAGATACATACATACATAGATAAATGGATAGATAGATACATATATGCATAGATAGATACATACATACATAAATGGATAGATAAATGGATAGATACATAGACAGACATAGATATACAGTTTTCTCCTACTGATTCTCTTTCTCTGTGGAACCCTGACTCATCTTACTAATACAAGGGGGGGACTTTAGGGTCAAGATTTCTTAAACTAAAAAATGAAATATCACATATAATCATTTAACATTTTGGAAACCTTCAGGGTCAGTTGTGGTTGACCCAAGGATTGTGAGGTCTGTTCTGATATTTTAGTGGTCAGGGCCTAGGTATGCTAGACATTTTGAGGATACAGGAGAGTTCTGTCCAAAGAACTGTCCCTTTTCCCTCATGACTTTCAGATATCCTCCCAGACGTACATGTAAGTGAAAAAAAAAAAAAAAGAGATTTTGTATATATACAGATTATATAGAGTATATATACTGATTATACATATATATACACCGTATATACATACATATTATACATATACACACACTGTGTATATATATATACACAGTGTGTGTATATATGTATATATACATTCTATATAGTGTGTGTACAGATATATATACAGTGTGTATATATATACACACACACATATATATATATACACACACACACACACACACACACGCATGCAGTGTATGTTTCTGGACTCTGAGTCCAGAAACTAATTACACCCCATTTAACATATGAATACAAATAATGTTTCCAATTGTTCTTATACACATTGAATTTTCAAGGAAGACATTTAACTGTGTAAATTCAGGGAAAAAGATGTTTTCTTTTCTTTTAAAGGCTTTTCCTTGGAAAACCTTTCTTTCAAGACAAACTACGAGCAAATTCTACCCAGGTTGCAAGTATAAATTCCATTGGAAGTAACAGTTCTTTCTCTACCAGTAAGATGCTAAGGGAACTAATGCTGAGTTTCCTGATAACCATTCCAAACTAATTTGAATCCTGGTACCTAGTCCGCATTTTAAATACAATCCTGCTTGGTAGATAAAGGTGAACGTTTGACTGGGATTATGTGTCACCCATTTGATTTTCCCTTAGCATGGGGGAAAACAAGCAGGGAGCAGATGGTTCCTTCACTGAAAATAATTTAGGAAAACAGAGAAGCTTGATGATAACAAGATTATTTTTTTCTTCATTTTTGTTTTATTTCTGCTCTATCTGCTCTGCTACCTTCAAACACCAAATGCTTCCATTCTCTGTTGTTTCTATTAAGTTTTTCTATTTTGGAAATTCAAATACTCTATAATCATTGACGATTATACAGTGTTCCCTCCCAGAGAAACGGATGATAGTGCAACTCAGGATATACTCAGACTTCCACAGTCCGTCCCTTGCTTAGAATTTCCCTGGCTTGAATCAGAATCGGAATCAGACAAGTTTTGCAGACATGGCGGGGACTTGACCCCATAGATGAATAATCCTATATTCACTCATGCAAGTTCAGGAAGGCTTCTATCTGTAGAAGTGGCCTTAAAGCAACCTATGAATCATGAATTGCTCCAAGTGCATCTTTCAAAAAAGAAACAAACAAAAAAGATAGAACGTCCTTTTAAAACAGTTGTTCTGACCAGTCTCAGGGAGGGTCAAAACAGTTCCAGGCCCTTAGTCGCCGTATGTACCCATCTTGAATAAATTGCTAGAAAATGGCGCTGAAAGCAGAATTGCCTTAAAATAGTCGCAGAGTCTTCTTGTGAACAGGTGAAAAGCAAATGACAGAGATACGGTAGAATGAGTTTATGCCTGGAAGGTTGGAGGGAAATAAGACCAACTGAGCAGCACGCAAAATAACTCCCTGTCCTGTATATGTCCACGGCCCATCATCTTGTTAACGCAATCAAAGGATGCAGAGATGATTTCCACAAAACGTGCCCAAAGAACTATGGTTCTAGGCTCTAGAATACCTGGAGAACCTTTCTGCATGGGTCCTATTTCTAATAATTGGGCGAACACCCACCTCTGAACTGCCCGGGAGATCTCTCCCATTTAACAGGATACGACCCGCTCTGTCACAGATCCCAGGCTGTCGAGCTGATCTGCTTTCCTTTGGACTTTGGGGAAGTTTCTGTGAGTGCCAGAGGGCTTTAGAGAAGCCAAGAAAGAGCTCATCTGGTTAAAGGAAAGTCAGAACAGTGCTGTGGCCTGAGCCACTCAGTGCGGTTGGGGAGAAAAAAGTCTGATGGCAGAGCAGGAAGTAGACGGTGTGTGGTCCTGTGGACAGA
The DNA here is from genome assembly GCA_004363435.1 of Platanista minor. NCBI lineage: Eukaryota > Metazoa > Chordata > Mammalia > Artiodactyla > Platanistidae > Platanista > Platanista minor. The sequence continues at coordinate 4,149 of RJWK010030019.1, forward strand.
AAATCTCATCCACCCTATGGTATTATTTATTATTATCTATTAACATAATGTCTGCGTTATTTCCGTTTTTAAAATTCTGATAAAAAACAATGCTGGTGTAAGAGGAAAATAGATTTAAAGTACTTGGAAATCAGAAGATGATTGTCAGGCACATGAATTTTAGCAACCCAAAGAGTAAATTAAATCCCCTGTTTCTTGTACTTTGGATTAACAAGTTTTCCAGGTTGGGAATCATCAATAAAACATCGCCTGCAATATTGCCAAGCCGTCATACTGCTGTTTTCTTACTTATTTTAGTGGTTGAGGGAAGAGTAATATTCATAAAATGTAGACGATTTAGAACTAAACCCACCCACTCATCCAGTACCAATTAGGTATTGACTTCCTCCTCAGGGCTGGGCAATATTCGAAACCCTGTGGATTTAGTGGGAAATAAAACCAGCATGGAGCGTATATTAGCTTTGTTGATTCGGAGCCAGCTGGGAGGCGTAGACGTCAAAGGAGAAGTCAGGAGTTTGGTCTTAAACATATCATTTCACTGATTTGCGAAAAGTTGAATCTACCCTTGCCGTGCAGGTCCTGCATTGAGGACAAGAGCGTAATTTTGGGCAATGAGAATATTGACAGCATGAAAAAAGCATGCCCCTCTTTCATGTTGGAATCCCATTGGGAACGCCTTCTGCATTTTTAAAATTAAATATCATCCAATGTTCACTCTTGCCATCCACTTGGAGACCTTTCTATTTTTGCATATGGATCTATCTATCTATCTGTCTGTCTACCTGCCTATCCATCCATCATATCTGTCTATCCATCTATCCATCATATCTATCTATCTACACAAATGTATATGTATATATACACACAAATATATATGTTTTAATTGCGACATCATACACATAATATCAATTTTACCATGTTAACCATTTGAAAGAGTACAAGGCAGTGGCATTTAGTGCATTCACCCTATTGTGCAGACATCACCTCTGTCTAGTCCTAGAACTTCTTCATCACCCCAAAATGAGACCCTGTACCTATTAGCACTGGACCCCTACCCTCCTCCCCCCACCCCTGGAGCCACTACTCAGCTTTCAGCCTCTAAGAATTTACCTGTTCTGGACATCTTCTATGAGTGGAATCATACACTCTGCGACCCTTTTTGCATCTAGCATCATGTTTTCAAGGTCCATCTATGTTTTAGCATGTAGCAGAACTTTGTTCTTTTATGTGGCAATATAATTTTGACACAAACATATAGATACGGCAGAAGGAGTAACACTTGGGGTATCCAGCCATTCTCAAAGGAACCCGAGTCCTGGGAAACCCAAAGCTGGGTGTCTGCATCCTCTTGTCAAACCTTCCAAAGAAATTCCAGCCGACCTCCCCTGACTCATCTCTGTGTCCCTTTTGCTTTCTGCATGGTGATCTTGTTTCAGATTTATTAAAGGGCTGAGAAGATTAAGTCTCAGTTAATGGAACTGTTCTCTTTAGTTCACCCCAGCTTCCTAGAGAATTTCCTCTTATTGAATAACTTAGTATTGTCAAGTGTAGCTGGCTCACCAGATGTTACTTTAAGCAGAAAATACGGAGCAGCCATCTCTGGTGGAATCAGCATTTTAATTAGCAAGCCCTCCATGGAGAACCGACAATGCATTTTCCTCACTTAGGGAGACAGTGGATGAATAACCCTCCTATAGAAACATCCCCGAGCCAGATGGGCATACTCGGGGTGTTTAGGAAATATCTTGAGGCTCCTTTTTAATTAGCTTCTGAAACCCCACAAACAAGGTCACAGTAGTTGCATTTCACTTACTTTGTAAGGAGGACGGGTCTGTTTAAAATGCAAAAACAGTGCATGTCTCAGGACAGGACAGCAGCTTAACAGAAGCTCCTCAATGTGTATCTTCATTTTTTCTTTTTTTTGCGGTACGCGGGCCTCTCACCGTTGTGGCCTCTCCCGTTGCGGACCACAGGCTCCGGACGCGCAGGCTCAGCGGCCATGGCTCACGGGCCCAGCCGCTGCGCGGAATGTGGGATCTTCCCGGACCGGGGCACGAACCCGTGTCCCCTGCATCGGCAGGCGGACTCTCAAACACTGCGCCACCAGGGAAGCCCAATGTGTATCTTCAAATAGGTAACATCACTCATCTTGTTTTCTCCTATCAGACGCAACCCCTCTCTGTGGTCCAGCTGCATAATATTTTTACTCTTTCTCTGAATGCTGGAATAATCATTCCTATCAGTACAGTACAAGTCATTGCTACAGTGAGAACTGGCAGGGCAGGGTACTGTGGCAAGATTCAGTTTTAAAACTTGATGCTCGGACATAATGTCCTTGATTTGTGGCAATTGCTTGAAAATATAAATACGATTATAAATAAATATCCAGGGAATATTGACATCTTGTTTTTTTCTCTTTAAACACAATGGCAGCCACATATATTTAATTGAAAGCATAACAGTTTAAAGATGTAAAATTATGTCTTAGAGATTATTTTATTTAACTATGCTTTAAAGATGAGAAAACTGATCCCCACCGATATCTAGAAATGTGTCCAAGGTCTTATGACAAGAAGCTTTTCATTGCCATGTGGAACTCAAAACACAGACTTTCAATTCAGAACTTTTATCACTAATATTTTGAAAAACAGAAAAAAAGAGAGGGGGTAGGTGGGGTAATTAGTTGTGAATTTTTTTGTAGGAGGGTAAGGGATGCAAGAAAATGATTGGGAAGTTCTAGTTGCAAATCTGTGCTTTACAGTCCAGAATTAATGTTCACATCCATCCCCAGTGCTTCTATGATCTTTTGTGTTTCTCAGTCACAATCTGGAGGTGAACATAATGTGGAAACATTTACGCTCTGGGTTACAGAAAGAAGTGAAACCGAGTCCCCTGGACACTGAGTTCCCTTACCGAGTTTATGATTAACCTCTCTGTCCAATACTCTCTTCCCTTTCTTGACCTACCCTTGTTCCACTCGGGATTGAGAACTATCGAAAGACAGGGGGGATTGAAACCAAGCAGGACCCTGCGGTGAACCTCCCTGGTACGAAAACCCCCTCCGTGTTCCCTGTTTTCTTTTTTATTTTATTTTATTTTATTTTATTTTATTTTTTATGTCTTTATTGGAGTATAATTGCTTTACAATGGTGTTAGTTTCTGCTTTATAACAAAGTGAATCAATTATACATATACATATGTTCCCATATCTCCTCCCTCTTGTGTCTCCCTCCCTCCCACCCTCCCTGTTCCTCCCATCCAGGTGATCACAAAGCACCGAGCTGATCTCCCCGTGTTATGCGGCTCCTTCCTGCTAGCTAGCTATTTTACCTTTGGTAGTGTACATATGTCCATGCCACTCTCTCACTTTATCACAGCTTACCCCTCCCCCTCCCCATATCCTCAAGTCCATTCTCTAGTAGGTCTGTGTCTTTATTCCCGTCTTGCCCCTAGGTTCTTCACGACATTTCATTTTTTCTTAGATTCCATATGTATGTGTTAGCATACGGTATTTGTCTTTCTCTTTCTGACTTACTTCACTCTGTATGACAGACTCTAGGTCCATCCACGCCGCTACAAATAACTCCATTTCGTTTCTTTTTGTGGCTGAGTAATATTCCATTGTATATATGTGCCACATCTTCTTCATCCATTCATCCGATGATGGACACTAGGTTGTTTCCCTCTCCTGACAACTGTAAATAGAGCTGCAATGAACATTTTGGTACATGACTCTTTTTGAATTATGGTTTTCTCAGGGTATGTGCCCAGCAGTGGGATTGCTGGGTCATATGGTAGTTCTATTTGTAGTTTTTTAAGGAACCTCCATACTGTTCTCCATAGTGGCTGTACCAATTCACATTCCCACCAGCAGTGCAAGAGTGTTCCCTTTTCTCCACAGCCTCGCCAGCATTTATTGTTCCTAGATTTTTTGATGATGGCCATTCTGACCGGTGTGAGATGATATCTCATTGTAGTTTTGATTTGCATTTCTCTAATGATTAATGAAGTTGAGCATTCTTTCACGTGTTTGTTTGCAGTCTGTATATCTTCTTTGGAGAAATACAGAAAACAAGAAGGCTTTCGTGTCCTAGGCCTTCCCTGCGTTCCAAAGAGCAGACTCAAGCAGTTAATGATTAGAATTACAGAGTCACAGCTCTCCTAGTTCCTCCTCAAGTGTTACAGATAGTAATCTGATGCATATCTCTGAGTATTTCTGCAGAAACTAAGACCCCTACCCCGGTGGAGGATGGTGACCACGTGCTGACCACGAGCATGTAGACCCCAGGCTGGTTCGAACCAGAAGGTGGATGATTAAAATTCCCAAAACATCACCCTTGTTACCTCACCACCAACCAGTCGAAAGAAAGTCATGTCCCCTGAAACCCTCACCCCAAATGTTGCGTTTCAAAACCCTTCCCTGAAAGCCTCAAGGAGTTAGGGTCTTTTGAGCCTTATTTGACACCCTGCAAATAAACACTTACTTTGCTGTAAACCCCTGCTGTCAGAGTTTGGCGTTCTGCACCGTGGGCACCCAAGTCCTTGCCTGGTAATACAATCAATTGTTATCTTCTCTTTTAAGTGAATTTTTACTGTGAAATATATCATAGGCTCCAAAAGTGCATAAAACACAAATGTAGGCCCCTCAACAGTATCTTACAGAGTGGACACCTAAGTAAAGACATAAGACCTTACCAGCACCCCTGGTATCCATCTGGACCGCTTCAAACATCAACTGACTCTTCCATTCCCTCGAAAAATAACAGTATCCTGAGTGTTATGGTCATTGCTAGCCACGGCAGTGGACCTTTGGGTCATATCCAGGTTGAGGATATGAAAAATAAGAAACGTGCAGTGGATATAGTGTAGAACTCATTCCTGCATTTCAACTGGGTCTACACCCACGGATGGAGTCTCTGGTACATAGATATATGAGATAATGCAAGAATGTTTTTCGAAGTTGGGTACCAGTTGACTTCTCACCATCAGTCTTTGGAAGTTTCTTTTTCCCCCATGTCGTCGACAGCACTTGGTATTGTCAAACTATTTTTCTTTAGCTGGAGGGTATTTTGATGTACATCATGGGTGTTACAACATGTATTTTCTTGGGCACACTGAACTGGCTACCATTTTGTATGTGTATTGGTTATTCGAATACGGTGTTTTTGTTTGTGAGGCTCTTGATGAGGTCTTTGACATTTTTCCCATTCCTGTGTCTTTTTCCTTCTTGGTTCCGAGGTGGTATTTATAAGCTCTTGGTGGTCGCATATGTTGCACCGTCCTTACCTGATGACATGGCTGTGCTTCCTGCCCTGTGTGTTCACACTGGATGAGGAGCAGTTCGGAAACATAACGTCCTTGATTTACCAACATTTTTCTAATATTCAGGCCTTTTGTATCTTGCTTTAAAATCTCACTTTACGGTGATCTCCTAAAAATATTCCATAATATTATTCTGTAGATCAGCGCTGCCCACTTCCACTTTCTGAGATGATGGAAATGTTCTGATTGTGGCTGTCCAGTGCTGGCTATGAGAAACTGAGAAACTGAATTTAAACTTTAATTTGGTTAGTTACATTTGAATTGGCATCTGTGGCTACTGGGTGTCTTACTGAATAGTGAAGTTCTGGATGCTTTATGGTTTTGCATTTCTCATTCATAGCGTTTACATTGTTGAGCAATCATTTATTCGTATAAAATGGGTCTATTTCTGACCTCCCCATTCCGTTCCCTTGGTTTATTTTCTGATTTTTGCATACTGTTTAAATGACAATTTAATATCTCTTTATGTCCAATAAGACAGCTAACACTCTTGCAGGGAGCTCCTAAAACCCTTGGAATTTCCTGAGGGATAAGAGTTTCCTTGTAGTTCATGGCAAGCCCCTTCCGAGGACACCTGTGTTTATGCTAATGATTTTATGCTAACGAGTGATGGCTCGAGGGGCCCAGGATGGCTTCAGGAGGAGGGCTGGTTGCCATAAAGGTCACCCGGGAGATGGGAGGGTTGGAACTTAGAGCTTTGCCTTCTGACTTCCACGGAGGAGAGGCCTGAGATTGACTAACGATGTGATCATTTATGCCTATGTAATACAACCTCCTTAAACTCCCATAAATAATAGGATTTGGGTAGCTTGAAGTGGGTGAACCCAAGGAAATGCTGGGAGGGTGGTGTGCCTGAGTAGGGGTTATGGATATCCTCAAATTTATATCTAGTTGATCCAAAGTACAGGTGGCCCCAGAGACTTACACCTGGTTTCTGAAATGGGGGCATTGCTGTGAGACTGAGCCCATCGCCTGCGGGGTCTGTGTTATTGCTGGGGGTTACCTTTGGATTCAGAGAATTTGTTCTTGGTGTAGAAAACACCACCGTACTGCCGGAGTGCTCCTCTTCAAGACAAAGTCTTGCTAGTCTTTGTTAATTGCAGTTAAATATAAAATTGTAGATTTAGTTGACTAGATTCCCCAATAACCTGTTGGCTGTTTGGCCATGGGCATAGATCGGTTGGTGGGAAATTCGAAGCTGCACAGTATTGATTCTTTTAACCAATAAAAAGTTTAGGAACCTTCATTCATTTAGGCCTTTCTTATTTTCTCTTATGATTGTTTTAATTTGCTTTTGTGAGGACTTCTTCCAATGTATTCTGTTTACATTTGTTACAGGTAATTATTACAGTCATGCTATGGTAAATGGTATTTCCTTTCAATTTTTTTCCCTTTTATTTCTCTTACATAAAAATTCAGTAAACTGTGCATGTGCTGACTTTGAGCCTAACACTGCTGCTAAACTCACGTATTAATTATATTACTATATCCCTAGCTGCTTTTGGAGTTCTAGTTTATGTCACATATTTTTTCCTTGCCTCATCACCCAGGAAATAATCCCTAGAACAATGCTGAATAGAATACATTTTTTGCATGCCTATCTTGTTCCTTATTCAAAGAGAAAGTTTCCAATACTTCCCGAATAATTAGGAGCTTTGTTATAGGGATTTTAAAAATACGAACTACTTATCAATTCATAAAAAGCAGACTAGAAATATAATAGCATTATTTATCAGGGATTGATACAGAATTTTAAATTATGATTTTTTTTTACCTCTATTAAACTAAAGTGGTGAATTATTTTGATTGATAATGAATGATAACCTAAATTAGAATTCCATGTTATGGTATATTTTCTAGAAAATGTTTTGCATAGAATTTTATCAATTATGGTATTGGAAAATTGTGGCCTGTAATTTTCCTTTTTAATGCTGTCCTTTGATGGGTTTGGTGTCAAAATTAAGCTGGATAATGAAAAAGTGTTAGGAAATCTACTCTTTTGCTGTTACCTGGCAGCATGTGCTCAAACAGGTCATTCTACCCTGATATTTCATTATGAAAAATTTAAAATATGCAGCAAATTGAAATATTTCTACAGTAAATACCTATATACTCCACCTGGTTTAAACCACTAACATTTTTGGTTTTTCAAATCACATGTCTGTCTGTCTTTGTATCTATCTGTCATTTGTCTGTCTATAAACTAACATCTATCTATGTATCTATCTATGAATCTTTGTATCTATCATCTGTGTATCCATCCATATACCTATCTTCTATCTAGCTATATCTGTATCTATTTATCTATATATCATCTATCTACCTATGTATCCATGTATTTATCTGTCATCTGTCAGTGTATCTATTTCATCTCTAACTATATTCATCTCTCTAAGCAATCTTGAGCTGTACATACAATATATAATGTATTTAATGCATATATAATTTATAGCATATAATAGTTAAAGTATAATTCATAGCATATGGCAAACAGCATAATATATAAATTTATCCCAGACTCTCTGGGCACCACCTACTTATTTTCTTTATGATGACTTTTGATGATCAGATTTTTTTTTTAAGTTTGATGAAGTCTAAATTGTTCACCTTTTTCTTATATGGTTATTGTTTTCTGTGACCTATGACGTGCTTTTTCCCAATGCATGGAGGTAATCTCCTTTCTATTATCTTTTATGTGCAGGTCTATAATACACCTCAAATTAATTTTTAGAAACTTTTGTTTGCAGTGTGAGTCAGGGGTTAAGGTTCATTAATTCCATAAAGATAACTAGTTATTCCGGCATCATTCATGGAACAAAACCCACCCTGCCTTCAGTGGATTACTTTGGTGCCTTAGACAAAAGCCAAATGGGTATAGAGTTCTATTTCTGAGTTCTGCAGTCTGTTCTGTTGATCTGGTGACTGGCTGATACCACATTGCTTGATAACTGCTGATCTGTAGTAGTTCTGGAGGTCATTGGGTATAAGTTCTGCATTTGTTTTTTTCTTTCAAGTGTCTTTGGATATTCTAGGTCCTTTGACTTTACAAATAAAATTTAAAATCTGCTTGCCAGCTTCTGCCCGTAAACTGCTGATTTTTTATTGGAGCTACATTGAATCTTTAGGTTATTAAGAGAAACTGTCACACTGACCCTCTGCATAGTCTGGTTGGCCAAGACAAGACATGTGACCATGTCAGGCCTTAATGGGATGAGAGAGTATACTACTACCTCAGCAGCCGGTTTTTTTTTTTTTTTAACATTGATTTTTTTTAATTATTTAATTTTTAAATTATTTTTTATAATTTTAAAAATTTAAGTATAGTTGATTTACAATGTTGTGTTAATTTCTGCTGTACAGCAAAGTGGTTCCATAACACATATATATGTATACATGTACATTCTTTTTCCATTATGGTTTATCATAGGATGTTGAATATAGCTCCCTGTGCTATACAGTAGGACCTTGTTGTTTATCCATTCTATATACAATAGTTTGCATCTACCAACCCCAAACTCCCAGTCCATACCTGTCCTCCCCGACTCCTTGGCGACCACAAGTCTAATCTCTATGTCCAGCAGCAGGTTTTATTTTGAGGTTCCATGAAAGTTAATTATATGTGTCCACTTGCAGGGTGTCTTGGGTTGAGATTGACATCTATACTGATGGACTTTAAGAAAAGCAGATTGCCCTACATAATGTGGGTGGGCCCTGTGTAATCAGCTGAAGGGCTGCATAGAACAAAAAAATGGGCCTCCCCAAGCAGGAGGGAATTGTCCAGCAGATGGCCTTTGGACGTCATCTGCTCCATTGGCCTTTGGGTGTCAAGCCCACTGGACCACCCTACAGATTTTGCCATCCTACATCATCAGATGAGCCAATGGCTCCTAATAAATCTATCTACCTACCTATCTATCTATCTACATACACACGTATTATTGGTTCTGTTTCTCTGGAAAACTGACTAGTACAGGTGGGAGGGCATGACTGTTTGCTTATCAGTAATTTTTTTTTTTTTTTTTTTGTGGTGTACGGGCCTCTCACTGTTGTGGCCTCTCCTGTTGCGGAGCACAGGCTCCGGACGTGCAGGCTCAGCGGCCATGGCTCACGGGCCCAGCCGCTCCACGGCATGTGGGATCTTCCCGGACCGGGCCACGAACCCGCATCCCCCGCATCAGCAGGCGGACTCTCAACCACTGCGCCACCAGGGAAGCCCTGCTTATCAGTAATTTAAGTGGCCACAATTACTATACGTACCACTATCATATCAATCACTTTGATATATGGTCACTATGATAAACCCTTAACAATCTTCCTTTTTAAAAAAATATGGAAAAGAATGTTTATAATGTGATGTCTAAATTCAACTTTATGTCTTCTCAATCTTTTTATTTAATTCTCTTTCATTCGCCTACATGAACTTTCCCAATTTGATCACACATTTATGGTCTTTGAGCAATTTCTTATTGCCATTCACAGGACCCATGTTATGCCTGAATTCTGCCACTGTTTTATCAGTTAGCAAACTTGACCTACACAAAGGTCTGGCACTGCTGTTATGACATGTGTCAACATCCTCTGTGCCACCAGGATGTGAATTAATGATCCTGAAACTCATACCCTCATGGATTATTTCCTATCATCACTAAAAGGAATCTTCTGAGTGTACGTGGCATCCCAGAGGGAAAAAAAAATTTTTTTTTTTTTTGCTTTAGTACAGCCATGAATTATTAAACATGCCAACAGCAGGATATATTTAAAATTCTTTCTACTGGTTTTGAAAAATTTCATCAATTATGGAATAAGCCATATTGAGCAGGTAAAGTGTTTAAAATATCTTATTGCTTCAGCTGAATAATATTGATCCAGTGTCAAGATCTTAAGCATTGCATTGCTATGGAGCCATTAAGTTTAACATAATATTCAGTATAAGTCAAGGCTATTTTTCATGTAGGTATGAAAAACTAAACTCAAACTAGTGAAGAAAAAATCTTTAAAAATGGGAGAAAGTTAGAAAGTTAGAAATCTCAAGAACAATGCTGGTTATCCATTAAAATGGACAAGAATCTTTCAAGTTGCCACTCTGCTTTCATTTGTATCATCTTCATGAATCATCGAGTACTTTTCCTGGGGGAGTGGAGACAAATTGTTCAGAAGGAGCTCACAGAGAAGCAGATCCAGTGGGTATAGATTTTCTTTCTCCATGTTCTCAGTAAAATGGTTAGGACTCGCTCTTGGATTAATTTGGGCCACCTTCACCTCTAAACTTGTTAGTGATGGGATGGAACGTGGTGGTGCTTCCATGGGATATGGACAGCCCCAAGGTCTCTTGTTAAGTAGGATCAGCTCTACAAAAAAGGTCAGATGCTGAGACTGAACCCCCATGTTCACAGCAGCACTATTCAAATTAGCCAAGACAGGGAAGCAACCTAAATGTCCATCAACAGATGAATGGGTAAAGAAGATGTGGTACATATATACAATGGAATACTACTCAGCCATAAAAGAGAATGAAATAATGCCATTTGCAGCAACATGAATGGACCATACTAAGTAAAGTAAGTCAGACAGAGAAAGAGAAATACCATATGATATCTCTTATATGTGGAATCTAAAAAAGTACAAATGAATCTATGTACAAAACAGAAATAGGCACACAGACATAGAAAACAATCTTATGGTTCCCAAAGGGGAAAGGGAGGGGGGGGACAGATAAATTAGGAGTTTGGGATTAACATATACACAGTACTGTATATAAAATAGATAACCAACAAGGACGTACTGTATAGTACAGGGAACTCTACTCAGTATCTTATAATAACCTATAATGGAAAAGAATCTGAAAAAAGAATACATATATATATATACCTATATATACATGGAAGACATGTAATCACTTCGCTGTACACCAGAAACTAACACAGCATTGTAAAGCAACCATACTTCAATTACAAAAAAAAAAGATGGAGCATGTATCAAAAGGAAACTCAAGTAGCTTTGCTGGAAGTCGAGATGTTGAATAAATGAAGGCAGTAGCTAAGTGACAAAATCCATGTGATGACTACCAAACATTTTTGAAGTATTCATACATGTAAAATTATATGTGACATATATAACATGCATAAAAACTAGTAAAAATTAACCATGTTATATCTAAAATCAAAATAGAGCCTCAGACTCTGATCAGTATTTGTAGGGCACCTCCAGAAACATATCCCTTTGTTGCCTATTAAGGTGATGGATTTTTGCTGATTGTCTCTTTGCTCTCGGGTTTATGTATCTATCCTTAAACACTATATTCTTCGGTTTGCTATGGGTTTATAGTTTGTATACATTCACATTAACTGTGTGGAAACTTATACTAACTGCATTTCTTACTCAACATTATGCTTACAAATGCAGTTTCATGTAATAGCAATTAAGTGAACTTCACCAACATATAACATTCCAAAATAGGAACAGAACAAGCTTTTTCTGTTCTCTTGTGTTTGAACATCTTCCTTGTTCTATTTTCCTAAAAAATTATTTTTTAAATGAGTGCTGATTTGAGGATTCTTTGCCAGACCTCCTACTGAATTTTTTAAGAATCTGGTCCTGGGTATTATGCTTCGGAGTGGAAGTGCTGGGTCCCAGTTAATAACACTTTGCAAACAGTATATCCTGAAGGTGTTTTGACGCCACTATTCCATGTCCTCACAAACACCTGCTTTCGTGGGGCAGTTTGATTTCCTTCCAGTCTGTTGGTGGAAACGTATGTCTTATTGTAGTTTTTATTTTCTGTTCCTCATGTTGAAGATAGTAAATTTTTCATATATTGTTTGGCCATTTCTTTTTTCTACAAAATGTCTGAACTGATTCTGAAACACCCCCAACTTTCTAGAATTTCCACGAACATTTCCAGATAGTTCAGCAGTAAGTTTTAAACCTCACAGATGTTGCTAACAGTGATATTTTGGGGTACAGAAATATGTCATGATGATTTTTTCTTAAAAGTTTTACCGATTAGTGTATTCACCTTGCCACCTCCTCCAAAATACACACACCGTCACTCCACCACCACCAGTAACAAATATTAAAAGCACATTATGTACACAAGTATTGGCCAAATTTTCCCCAAGACACAATCCATTCTCAGGTTATAAGATCCCTTGTTGCATTAAAACAAAGTAAAATATGACACAAAATACAATTAAATCGCATTTGCTCGTATTGTAAACATTTAAAACGAACATGCTGGGAGACATTTGCTTGCAGGAAACAACTAAGCTATTGTTCCGGCATAATTAAGAGACACGTTAGGGAGTTTATCGATATGGGATTGGACAGATCCATTTGAGGTGATAGATTGATTTTCATTATATTGTTGTATCCCGTTTAGCAGAACAAGGACAGATAACACGGAAGCGTGTCCATCTTGTGAAATTCCCCTCCTACAGCAGGGAAGAGGGTGGTTTATCCTGTATCAGGTCCTTTCTCTGTGTGATAAAATTTATTCCGCAAGATTGAATGTGTCTGGTCTTAACACAAGGCAGAATGCTTATCTTTTCTGTGTCCAGATTCTCACCATTAGGACACGATCGTACAAGGCGATTTTAAGGAATAGAGGAAATTATATCAAGTATCTTGTTTTCTCTTTTTAGAATCGCATTTTTAAGTCCACTTATAAATGTGTCCTCTATCCGTTTCCTTCAAGCTTCTTATTGTTTTATTTTGTGGCAGCCCTGCACAGCTTGCGGGATCTTCATTCCCCAACCAGGGATTGAACCCAAGCCACGGCAGTGAAAGCGCCGAGTCCTGATCACTGGACCGCCAGGGAGCTCCCTTCCAGCTTCTGAAATGATCAGTTTTTCTTCTCCTCTCGAATTCTCCTTTTAAATGTTTCTCACAAAACGAGTCCACTTGGTAACCCATTGGTCTCAAGCACCGTTTCCCCATTTCAGCACTATTCACGTTTTGGACTAGATAACCCTGATGTGGGGCTGTCCTGGGCATTGTAGGGTGTGGAGCAACATCCCTGGTCTTCTCCCATGATAGCACTCCCAACCGAGTTGTGAGGACCCGGAGTCTCTCTCTACTTTGACAAATCTCCCTATGGGCAAAATCACCCCCAACTGGGTTCTATTTGTCAAGACTCCACCAAAGAGTTGGAAGTAGATATAATCACTTCTTGCTAGTTTCACCTTCAAACTCTATCCCTCCAGCTCCAAGACCACCACCATCATCTAGGTGATGGATCGGCAAACTACGGCTCAGAATCCATATCCAGACAGCTGCGTGTATTTGTAAATCGTTCTCTAGGCACACAGCCATGACTGTCCGTGTCTGTATTGTCTGCACGTCTCTGGTAGCTTTCACATGACAGCTCCAGAGTTGAGAATTGTTGATAGAAACCATATGGCCCACAAAAATCTAAAATAGTTACTTTTTATTTGGCTTTCTGGAAAAGAAAATATTGCAGATTTCTGGTCTGTGTTATCTCCAGGGGTCTGCTACTTTCTCGCCGGATGAGCATTGTCTGATGTTTTCAGAGTTCCTCCTGATTTTTCTTTTATAAAATGGAGATATAATTAACATATTATATCAGTGTATGTACAACATAATGATGGGATATTTGTCCATATTGTGAAATGATCACCACAGTAAGTCTAGTTATACATTTTTTATTCTGGTGATGAGAAAGTTTAAGATCTACTCTCCGGAACTTTGAAATATAGAAACACAGTGTTAGGGACTTCCCTGGTGGCCCAGTGGTTAAGACTCCACACTCCCTACGCAGGGGGCCTGGGTTCGATCCCTCGTCAGGGAACTAGATCCCGCATGCCTGCCGCAAGTAAGGCCCAGCGCAGCCAAATAAAATAAATAAATATTTAAAAACACAGTGTTATTAACTATAGTCACTATACTATGCATTCCATTCCCAGGACTTATTTGTTTCATAACTGGAAGTTTGTACCTTTTTTTTTTTTTTTTTGCAGTACGCGGGCCTCTCACTGCCGTGGCCTCCCCCATTGCGGAGCACAGGCTCCGGACGCGCAGGCCCAGCGGTCATGGCTCATGGGCCCAGCCGCTCCGCGGCATGTGGGATCTTCCCGGACCGGGGCACGAACCCACGTCCCCTGCATCGGCAGGCAGACTCTCAACCACTGCGCCACCAGGGAAGCCCAGTTTGTACCTTTTTATTCACCTATTTTGCCCACCTCCCCACCTTGCCTCAAGATGAATAGATAAAGAAAATGTGATTATATATATATAAAGTACATGCATATATATGTGATATACAGATGTATATATGTGGGAGAGATATATATACACACACACACACACACACTTATAACACACAGTCACGCATATACGTGCACACACTGGGATATTATTCAGGCATAAGAAAGAAGGCTATCTTGCCATTTGTGACAACATGGGTGGACTTTGAGGGCATCATGCTTAGTGAGATAAGTCAGACAGAGAAAGACAAATACTGTATGATCTCACTTATATGCGGAATCTCAACAAACAAAACCCAGACTCACAGATACAGAGAACAGATTGGTGGTTGTCTAATCTGTGTTTTACAGAACAACTTGAGCAATATATTTCTTTTAAAAGTGTCTATGTGATTATTTTGCTCTCCTCTGTAGAACTGTGCATCTCTTCACAGTGAACTCAGGACTAAATCCAGTCACCTCAGCTTCTCTCTTCCTTCCCCAGCTACTCAGGTCTCCCCATCCTCCAAGTTCTTACCCACCATGTCCTATTTTCTTCCTCAAATATGGGTTGCCTCAGTCTTTGCCTGAATCCCTCTTGTTCATCCTTCAAGTCTTAAACTAAACATTATTTCTTTAAAGTTATTTTTCTTTATTGACAACCCCTACCCACATCAATTATATGCTTTTCCCCCCACGAGTCATTCTCCGTGATGCTCCACTCATGAGGATGTTCAGTTGCAGACAATCACATCCACGTAAGCTCATGTCAGCAGCATGGACTAGTACAGAGTGTTAGTTTGATTGTAGAAGCACAGCCCACACTGCAAGATTCTCTGATAAGGCAGTGGCTGCCCACAGGTGGCCCCTGTCACACCAGGAAGTGATCAGTTCTGTCACCAGCCTCAAAACCTGGCAGCTTCTGCTGCCATCCCTGGGATGGCAGTAGCTTCTGCTGCATAGTTGGAGTTTATTTTCAATAATGAGTCATACTCTTGGTCTGCCTGCCCACAGAGTGACAGAAACTTGACATTTTTCTGTGGATTTCACCACAGGAAGGAATAATTCACATTGTACGGAGAGAATCAATAAGGACTAAATCAGTAAGTAAGGAATGACGTATGATAAGGGGAAGGAGATTTCTTCCAGGGTAACAGAAAGGCAGTGGAGAATGAGTATCATTTTCTATAGTTAACTCTTCTATCCACTCTGTCAATGGACACCTTTTGCTTTATGCATCAACAGCAGTGATGTGTCTCAACCTTACACTTGTAGGATCATTGATACTCATACTTTCCTACCTTGCCAAAAGTAGTCCTCACTGTATAATTGTTCTCTTTCGCCAACTGAAGAATGAATGCCGGGACTATTTAAATACATCCCATATATTTACACATTACGTAGCATAAGGATTTGCTGTAAAATGAGGAAATGAATGGTATCTCTTTGTATAGGGCAATCATTATGCCTATTGTATTAAGTACCCGCCGGTGCCCTGCTGCAGTAGTGGATTTGGAGTTTTATCAAAATATCATGAAAAGAGCACTTCAGGGTCCTTGGGATTCTTTCACAAAGTCAGAGACAAGTCAGTGGTGAGGTGAGTTCCAGTTGTTTGAGCACAGCAACTGAAAGTTAGAAAAATTGGACACAGACTCAAAGAACACTGTTAAACTTTGGGTGTTATTAGGATTCTTTTCATTTTAGTTAATCATCAGACACAGGGTGAAACAGAAGTTCAGGGATAAAATGAAGACAAAAGAGGTATTTGATGCTGAATTTAAAAAAAAATTGTTATAAAGATGGAAAAACATCCATTTCAGAATGTCATGCTCCTTTTGATCTCAGACGGTTTTGAGGCCAATCGGCATTTTTCCAAGGTCGCAAAAAAATGTTTCAAGCAGACCAATAAAACGTGCATAACCTCAGAGGCATCTGAATTATCTATCTGATCCTGTCGCTTTTCTTCTTAAAATACATCGGTAGCTATTTGCCATCTCTAAGGAGAAGCTGAATGCCTACACAGGTGTGAGACCCTTCATGATCTAAGCCCCTACTTACCTCTCCTAATAGCCTCCTGGTCACTAAGCCCACAGCGTGAGCCTATTGCCTTTCCACTTCCCACAAGGGTTCATACGGCTGTACTTAAAGTGTATACTTACGCTCTGTGGCTTTGCTGAGGCTGATCCCGCTCCATATAAAAGCAAACCCTGTTCACCCTCTTCACCTAGAAGAATCTCATAAATAAGTTAAGACACAGCTCACCTGTTCCTCTTCTGACCATCTCCTAATCTTGCCGGGCTAGATAGGATTGCATATTTCCTCAGAGCATAGTTTGATCACTCTGTAATTCTTACTCTGTCTTGAGTATCTTGTTACATGTTTGTCTCCCATCCAGGATGAGGGGTCAGGTCCATATTTACTTAACATTTAAGCATCCAGGGCCCAGCTCAGTGGCTGCTTAGAAGAAAAATAATTACTTCTGGAATGATTAAATCAAGGAATGCATGGATACTGCCTTGTGTTATTACCTGGGCTATCTTTTTTATTCTTATTTTAGAATTTATTTTATTCTAGAATTCAAATGCCTTTGGTGCAGAAGAGTGAATGCTCAACGATTTTTAAGAAATGAGTGAATGATCTCATCCTATTTTTAAATTGTTTTCACCGAGAATCTCTGAGGCTCCAGATGATCTATTAATTAGAGGTGCTAAGTTCAACATAAGAGGCTCTTGGATAGTTACCGAATTCAGAAAAATGAATAACCTGAATATATGTCTGATAAGTGTTGGTATATCGACACCTGATTGGCAGCCAGTCATGAAGCAAGCTTGTTGTAAGCTAGAAGTCCATGCCTCTAGTTGATGCAATTCAAATGGATTATAAGGTTTATTTGTCTTCATAATGATCTACATGATTCCTTCATCACCACCAGCAACAAAGTATTAATCAGTCTATCCATCTACATGTAATTTGACCACCATCTTTTTTAGACCAGACACATTGTTGGAGATATAGGCATAGGGAGTTAAAAAAGACAAACTTGGTTTCCACCCTGATGAAAAAGACACCCTAATTGGTGAAAAATAAACACTATATCTAGAGATTGTTGTAAGAACACACTGTGAAGCTGATGATGGTGGTGATGGTGATTTTAACGATGTTGATGGTGGGGTGATGGAGATGATGATGGTGGTGGTGACGATGATGATGGTGCTGCCGCTGCTGCTGCTGAAGTTGATGATAGTGATGATTGTGATGATGATGGTGGTGATGATCACGGTGGTGATGTTGATGGTGATGATGATGATGGTGGTGATGATGATGGTGGTGGTGCTGATGGAGATGATGGTGATGATGATAGTGGTGATGATGATACTGGTGGTGGTGATGATGATGCTGGTGGTGGTGATGGTGGTGGTGATGATCATGATGATGATGATGGTGGTGGTGATGATGGTGATGGTGGTGATGATGATAGTGGTGATGGTGGTGGTGGTAATGGTGATGGTGATGATGATAATGATCGTGATGATGATGTCGGTGCTGCTGCTGCTGATGGTACTGATGATGATGATGGTGGTGATGATGGTGATAGTGGTGGTGGTGGTTGTGATGATGATGATGGTGATGACATGATTATGGTGATGATGGTGGTGATGACGATGGTGATGATGCTGGTGGTGATGGTGATGATGGTGGTGATGAGGGTGATGGAGATGGTAATTCCATGATGATGATTATGTTGAGGGTGATGGTGATGATAATGGTAGACAGTTTGTTTTTTTTTGTTTTTTTTTGTTTTTGCAGTACGCAGGCCTCTCACTGTTGCGGCCTCTCCCGTTGTGGAGCACAGGCTCCGGACGCGCAGGCTCAGCGGCCATGGTCGCTCCGCGGCATGTGGGATCTTCCCGGACCGGGGCACGAACCCGTGTCCCCTGCATCGGCAGGCGGACTCTCAACCACTGTGCCACCAGGGAAGCCCTGATAGACAGTTTTTAATGACCATTTATTTTTTTGGCTACTCAGAAATCACTGCCTGACTCAGCTTAGTTCATAGATAGACATCCTGAAAAGCCAGACTCACTCCCAAAGTAAAACGTAATTTTTCAATAAATGTGTGCTAATACAGTCCACTTTTGCTTTCTTTTGTGTTCTGAGAGATGAAAAACAGGAATGGGTCCTCAGCCTCTCCTTTGCTCAGATATCATATTAGCTACTTAAACATGAAACTCTTTTAGCAGAAGTTCCTTTTCGTAGCTGGTAACACGCCAGCAAGCTGTTCTTTCCTTCTTCACACAAGTGCACAAGAATGTTACAAAAAATTCGTTTATCAGCACATATTAATTGAGCTACCAGATGGTTCCCCAATCTATCAAATAATTTTAAAAACTAAAAATTCCCCAGGTAACATATATGCTGATTATTACTGGCAGATGGTGCTCAGTGGATATAAAGTTTCAGTTATAAATTCTAGCGATCTGTTCTACAACACTGTACCTATAGATGACATGGTATTGTGGACTTAAAAAATTGTTAAAAGGGTAGATCTCACATTAAGTGCTCTTACTAACTTGTTCACACACACACACACACACACACAAAGGAACAGAAAGAAACTTTAGGAGGTGATGGATAGTTTACTTTCTTGATGGTGGTGATGGTATCATAGTGTATGCATATGTCCACACTCATAAAATTTTATGTATTAAACTCCTGCAGGTTTTATTGTATTGCAGTTGTGTCTCAATAAAGCTGCTAAAACAAAAGAGAGAAACATTAGAGTTATTTTTTTGACTGTTAAAAAGAGAGAACGAGAATCAGGTTAAGTAGAACCTCTTGAATTTTACGTCAAATTAGAAGAACCTGGAAAACTCCAATTCAGGCTGCACACTGCCAGCTCTTTTTCTTGAAATACTGGAATATTAAAAACGTACATGCAGATCAATTAAATTGATACCTATTTAGTGTAGTATAGGTCTCAGAATTTGTCCAAATTCCTTTCTGCTGGGACTCTTAAAAAGGCAAAAAGAAAACTTGTTCATGAAAACATGATTATATAGTGACTACACATTCTGAAACAGATATATATTCTGCACAAAGCACTCTTAATTTATTCTTGCTTGCTTTAATTTCCCTGTCAGATTTTCACTCCTCAAATGATGCATCTAATATATCCTTGGGAATTCCCTGGTGGTCCAGTGGTTAGGACTCCACGTTTCCACTGCAGGGGGCACGGGTTCGATCCCTGGTCAGGGAACTAAGATCCTGCAAGCTGCATGGTGTGGCCAAAAGTAAAATAAATTAAATTAAAAATAAATCCTTAAGTAAACTTTTTTTGTGGCTATCTATTAAGAAAGGTCTTCATTTATATTACCAATAAACCTTTCTCTCTCTGGATCATAATATTATATATGACACTTTGAAAATATCAGTGTACACATATGACTTTCCTCCTAGACTTGAGGTCTTTCAAGATGGCAAATACCTCTGATTCGTCTTGGTGTATTCAGATGTGAACCCACTGCCAAGATTCACAGTGGACCCTGCCAATGTTTAATGTAATAATGAAAAGTGAGAATTCAGGGATGGGAGATGTTCACAGTGAGATAATTTCTCAACACCTCCTGTTTTCTGAGTCAGGCGCTGCATTCTGTGTGTAGTCAGAAAGCATCTTAACAGCTAATCAGTTCTCTTCTGACAAACACACTCAGCAACTGTGTAAAAATAAGATGAAATTGCTAAGCAAAGTAAATATTTAATTAAGAAACAGCCAATCAGATTCCCCTTTGCTTTTTTCTGTTTATAGTTAAGCAGCTCCATTTAATAGAAGACCATTTCCATTAATATTTTAAAATCCCTTCAGCATTTTTTCATTTCAATTTTCTGCTGCATTATATTTTACTGACCTTCATCCCCAAATTGATTTTGACTGTGTTACTGCTGGAGATATATGTATATAAGACTTTCAGATTCACTTAGAATTCGAAATCATATAATCATAAACTTAGAATTGATCATCTTATTTAAAACAAGCCTCTCTGCACAGGCAGAATTAGAATGAAACTGCCCTCAGACGATAGTTATTGTGGTTTCTCACAAACTTTCATTAAAACTTCAGATAAACATAGGCTCTTGAAAGACTAAATGCAATGCATTGCTGCTAATTGAAGAGGAACAATTATTCTTAAAATAAGAAAAAAACCCTCAATTTCTCTATTTTCAAAATTATAAAATGTAGCCAAACTTTAATTTCATGCCTAAGCCATTTTCCAAAA
>RJWK010030020.1:0-24948 GCA_004363435.1 Platanista minor
TAGAAGTTTGGGATTAATACGTAACACTACTATATATAAAATATATAAACAACAAGGACCTACTTTATAGCACAGTGAACTGCATTCAATATCTTGTAATAACTTATAATGGAAAGGAATCTAAATTATATGTATAAATATATATATATATATATATATCTGAATCACTTTGCTTTATACCTGAAACTAACACAACATTGTAAATCAACTCTACTTCAATAACAATGAAAAAAAAAGAAACCACTTTAAATATAAAGACATAGGTAGGATAAAAGTAAAAGGATGGAAAAAGGTATTCCATGGAAACAGTAATCAGAAAAAACAAAAAAAGAGTTAGAGTGCTATATTAATATCAGACAAAGCAGACATCAGAACAAGGAATATTTCTAGGTTTAGTGAAGAATATTACATAATGACAAAGAAGTCAATTATCCAAGAACACAACTAGCCTAAATGTATATGCACCTTAGAAGAGAACTTCCAAATACATGAAACAAAACTGAGAACTGAAAGAAGAGATAGACAAATCTCTGGTGACACGTCTCTCTCTGGAACAGATGGTACAAGTACAGAGAAAGTAAGAATATAAAAGACCTGACCAAAAGTACAAACCAACTTGACCTAATTGATATTTAGGGTATACTCTACCTAACAATAAGTGAATACATATTCTTCCCAAGGACACATGGAACATTCACCAAGATGTACTATATATTTATCTATATGAAAAACTATTAAAAATTTTAAAAGCATTAAAGTTTAAATATCTAAATCATACAAAGTATTTCTTATACCATAACAGAATTAAACTTGAAATCATTAACAGGACAATAACTGGGAAATCCAAATATATGGAAATTGAACAACACTCTTATAAACAACCCAGGAGTCAAAGAAGAAGTCCCAAGGGAAATAAGACAATGTTTTTAATTGAGTGAAAAAATAATCAATGATTTGAGTTCTACCTTAGGAAACCAGAAAAGAACAAATTAAACCCATAGCAACTATAAAGAAGGAAAGAGGATAACAGCAGAAATGAATGAAATCCAGAAAATGTCAGAGAATAATCAGTAAGGCCAAAAGACGTTTCATTGAAAAAAAAAATAATGAATAAAATATTCAAGAACAACAAAACAAAACAAGAAAGACACAAGTTACAAATGTCAGGAATCAAAGAATGGACATCATCACCAAAATCACCGTTTTAGTGTACAGACACTAAAAGGATAAAAAGAGAATACTATAAAATGCTCTATGTACTTCACTTCAACAAGTTAGATAAAATGGACAAATCTCTGGAGAGACACAAGAAGATGCTTCTAGCATCACTGAGCTGGCCTGTTGGTCCTAAGGCGAGGATGAGAAACATGTGAGGCGGAGCTGCACCAGCTAAGGTACCTCTGCTCAGCCCAGCCTGGAGCAGAATCCCCAGTCACCATGTAGATGCATGAGTGAACCCTACTGAGTCCAACAAGATCACCCGCACAAGGGGTAGATTAGAGAGAAATAAATGTTTTTATTATTATTATTGTAGATTTGTGGGGCTTTATTGGTTTGAATGTTATAGAAGGAAAGCTAACTGGTAATGTATTGGTCTGGGATAAATGCCAAGCCTGGGGAGGGTTGGGTTTTGCCAGGCAGAGGCAGGGAAGAAAAACAGAAGGGCATTTAGAAAGAAATGAACAGCAAAGGCCATTAGCAGAGCAGCTAGCTGGCCAGTGGCAGGTCCAGAACCCAGGCACAGAGCAGCAGTGCCAGGAATCCCTTCCGAGCCGCACGCTATAGTCCTGTTTGCCCCACAGTGCTTACTGCAAGATAGTCATACATAAGGAGGGATCTATTCTCGCCCAGGATGGAAGTCCCCCCACAAACCCTGCTCCCAACCACAGCCCCATTCCCAGCAACAGCCACTGGTACGAATCATGTATATGCTCTACCCTTCCTGACCTTTGTCCACACAGCTATATGCTCATCCATGGATCCATTCATCCATCCCCTCAGCCATACTGTGTGGTTTTAAAAAATAGTAACAAATGCTATTTATCGCACTGTGGGGCTTTCGGTTTATCACTTAATCACACATCTTAGAAGTCTTTCCATGTCAATAAGCAAAGATCTACCTCAGTTTTTAAATTGCTACATTGTATTCATGAGATGAATGTACCATAATTTTTTTCACGATTCCTCTACTGTATGGACACTTTAGTTACTTGATTTTTCTCCACCGTAAACAATGCTGCAGTGCACATCCGAGCACCTGAATGATTGTGAATGTGTGCCATCATCTGAGCGGGATCCATTCCGGATTGCTGGGTCCAAGGGTGGGTCCAGTAAAATGTGGAGGCACTGTTAAAGTGCCCTCCAAAAATGGCTCTGTAGGGCTTCCCTGGTGGCGCCGTGGTTAAGAATCCGCCTGCCAATGCTGGGGACGCGGGTTCGAGTCCTGGTCCGGGAAGATCCCACATGCTGTGGAGCAACTAAGCCCGTGCACCACAACTACTGAGGCTGCACTCTAAAGCCTGCGAGCCACAACTACTGAGCCCACACGCCTTGAGCCCGTGCTCCGCAACAAGACAAGCCACCGCAATGAGAAACCCGCACACTGCAACGAAGAGTAGCCCCCGCTCGCCACAACTAGAGACAGCCCGTGCTCAGTAACGAAGACCCAACGCAGCCAAAAATAAATAAATTAAAATTAAAAAAAAAGACTCTGTAGGGCTTCCCTGGTGGCATAGTGGTTGAGAGTCCCCCTGCCGTTGCAGGGGACACGGGTTCGTGCCCCGGTCCGGGAAGATCCCACACGCCGCGGAGCGGCTGGGCCCGTGAGCCGTGGCCGCTGAGCCTGCGCGTCCGGAGCCTGTGCTCCGCAACGGGAGAGGCCACAGCAGTGAGAGGCCCGCGTACCGCAAAAAAAAAAAAAAAGACTTTGTAAATGTGCATTCCCATCAACAGTGTGTGGGAAACCAGCTTCACTACGTTCTTGCTGACATTGGCTTTTACTGACCTTTAAAAATGTTCCCAATCTGATAAAAAAGAAATGTTATTTCATTGAGATTTTAATATGCATTTCTGAGGTTGATGGTAAAGTGATTGTTTTTTTAACATGTATATTGGCTATTTGGACTTCTTCTACAGGTATCCTTGCCTCATTTTCCCGTTTGTTTCTTGTCTTTTATTGATTTGTTGGCACAATTTATATTCTGTATAATGTCTATTAACCCTATTATCAGATACGTTGAAAATATTCTCCAGCAGTCCACCACTTCTCTTTCAACTTTCTTTCCTGGTATCTTTATTTACACAGAAGTTTTACTTTGTTGTTGTCAAATTTGCTGGTCTTTTTATTTCTGGTTTCTGGGTTTTGTGTCTTGCTTAGGAAGGCTGAGCCATTAATTGTTTACAAGGCACTTTCATTTCCGTTTTCTCATAGAGGCCTGGGCCACAGAGACTCAGTGAAGTGCATAGTATCTGCACTAGAGATAAGAAAAAGAAAGGTCAGAGAGGGTAAGTGACTTAACTCAGGTCACACAGTCACTTTAGGGAAGACTTAGAGGCAGTACTGGGATTCTCAGGGTCTCAGGTCCAGGATACCTCATCCGGCTGCCAGGTCAATCGGCCAATACCATTCCCCACATACTCACAGCATTCCTGGCAGGTCACCTGCGTACCTCTTGTAGTTAGAAAGCTGTAGCCCATGCTTCCCTACCAGGGAACAGATCTGTCTCCCTGGGGTACTCACCTGTCACTGCTGGTGCTGCTTTCAGGCAACTCTGTTCCCTGTTCCCCAACAGGCCTCCAGCTGTGTGGGGGCAGCCCCTGTGGCCCCATGGAGGCACCACATCTCTAGGTCAAGCACTTCATCCCTTAGTGGTCCTCCTGGGACCTGGTCTCCCAACACGTCTGGTCATCCGCACCCTCATCGGATCTTCAACAATATGCAGGGTCAGCAATGTGACATTAACTTTTTCAAGTCCAATATATTTGGAAGGAGCCCCTTCGTGTGGTGACAGGGGCACAATCAGATGGCATGGGGGGTTAGGATGGAGAGGCTTCGAGGGTTTCCAGAGCAGTGGCTTTGAAGCTGGTCCTTGGAGGAGTCCTCCAGGCAGAAAGGAAACCCAGGAGTGTGACTGGCATAAGGGCAGAGAGGGCAAAAATTCGGAGCTCCCTGTGGCCGGCCGGAGGAAGGGAGCAGAGGCAGAAGTAGGAAGGGGCGAGGTCCAAGTGCAAAGTGTCCCTGACCATGTGGCTGGGGTTTTAGGCTTTATCCTACAGGCCAGGGTTCTTCATGGGAACTGGAAGGCGGGGGGGTACCTCCAAGAATAGTCTGGGTCCAAGTACAGTCCAGGGACCCCAGCCTCAGAATCACAGGAGTACCTGTTAAAATGTAGATTCCAGGGCCATCCCAGGCCTGTGGAATTAGAGGTGGGATATGGGAACCTGCAGAGGAAACAAGCTCTCTAGGGAATTCTGATGCTTATCTGTGTCTGAGGCCATTGTCCTCCAAAGCTGAGAATCTCTAAGATGTAGGTGAAGTTTGTGTCTGGTCTCAGGACTGGGCACTCAGCTTCCATGCAATTCTCACAAAGTCCCTGACCTGGCCTGGCGGGGACCCCTCCCTGGTGGAGGGCGCTGAGGTGGAGAAGGGATGCGGCTACCCAGGGGGATGGAGGTCACAGTGACCACGAGGGGTGACCTAGGCCACCTCAGCAGAACCTGTCTCCGTCCCAGAGATCAGAGGAAGCTGTCACTTCTGTTCACCCAGCTATAACTCCGACAGTTTGGACTCCCTACCTGTCCCTGCCAGGCTGGCAGGGGTTCTGCCTATGCATCCCAAGCCTTCTGGGTTCACACCCATCTCAGTTCTTTTTTCACTTGCAGGCCTCGAGGTTTATCAAGGTGCTCACCATATGTCAGGCAGCAAGCCAAGCTCTCTTTGGAATTTTCTCACTGAATCCTCAACCCTAGATGTAGGTGTGGTTATTATCCCAAGGCTCAGAGAAGTTAAGTCACTTTCTCAAGGTCACACAGCTGGTGAGGGTTTTCCTGCCTCCTGAGCCTGTGGTATACCTGACCATTCTGATCCACTGATTTTAGATGTTTGAAGGATGAATGAATCAACAAACGAATGTTGCGTTCCAAAGCTCTGTGAGCAGGAAGGCACTCTACCTACCTGGAAATATGGAGTTTGGAGGCCTAACATCTTCCACGTGTTGTTTATGTGCCAGGCACCATGCCAGGTTCTTTGCATATTTATCTTGTTTAATCCTCTCAACCAGGAGACCTGTTCTATTAATTATCCCCATTTTGCAGATGAGGAAACCAAGGCTCATAGAGGTTAGGCACTTGGCCCAGGTCCCAGAGCCAGCAGGTGACAGAGCTGGCTGCAAGGACTTTGCTAATGACCATCACAATGCACAGGGTGACCCTGGGTCTTTCTCAGATGTGAGGGTGCTGACCACCTATGAATGTGGGTGGGAGTGCCCTGGGCTCACGGGGTGACCCTGACTGGGGAAGCGGCAGTGATGCTGCCGGGAGGGTGATGAACACGGACCCCAGACTGCCATGACTCCTTCCTGTGGCAGAGGAGCTTTGCAAAGGGTTTGCATGTCAGCCTAAACATTAGGATATCCTGAAGCAACTGTGTGGGCCTGTCACGCTCCTGCACACACTGAGGGCCTGTACCCATCTCCCTGCCTGGCTCTGGGATCCTGGCACCTCCGGACCCCATGGCAGGGAGAGCTCAGCCCCCACTCTCCGGACCACTCAACCCCAGCCCCAGCCCATGCCCTGGGATGCAGGAAGTTTCTCCACCAGGGAGAGGAGGGGCCCAAGCCAGGAGCCAGGGACCCACCATCAGGACACTTGGCTACCAGTCCTGCTTCGACCCCAGGCCAGAGAGGTTGTACTGTACCTCGCCTCTAGGACTGAGAATGAAATGAGTTCTAGTATCTGGTTTAGGCTACTGTGGGGTATTTGTTCCCATCTACTATTCCAGCCCAGCAGGGCAGATCAAGTCCACACTCCAGCTGAGCTTACAGGAGCCTTTGAGACCTGCCCACATCTGACCTCAGATCCTCCGCTGTCTCTACTCGTTCTCCTCACTGTACTGAACCCCAAGCTTTCAGCTCCAGAACTCGCCATGCTCTTTGTTACTGCTCGATGTGCTCCTGCTTCTGTCTGGACTGTGCTCACCCCTCCTCCCTTTGTCTGTCTTATACTCTCTCTAGCCCCCTGAGGTCACAGCACTTCTCAGTGTCAGGATGTTCTCAGTGAGGGAGGCTATTGATATAATGTCGTCCTGACATCCTCCACGCCCATCACAGCTCCCGGGCAGGCCCTGCATCTCTCGTGGTCTGCCCTTGGCCCACACCTGGCAGATGGTGGGAGCTCAGTCAGTGCCGGATGCATGAATAAATGAGTAAATGTATAAACAAACAAACAGAGAGCAAAAGGAGTCCTCCACTCTCAGAAACCAATCCATTTGGTGACTACTTCATGTGCCAGGCCCTGTTCTGGGCCCAGAAAGGAGAAGGTTCAGGGCAGTTTCCTGCCTCCAAGGCCCTCCCTGTCCTAAGTGGTGGTACTATAATGCAGGTGATAATACTGACATCAGTCTATATTGCTATGATTTATCCTCCAAATGAGGACCTTTGAGACCAAAAGGGGTGTCATTAGTAATTGCAGTAAAGGGCAGGGGACTGGCTTGGTTTTTGGAGCCAGACAGACTGGGAATCACATTCCCCACTCATAGCTGTGTGACCACAGCCAGGTCCCTGGCCTCTCTGTTTTTTTCATCTGTAAAGCAGGGGAAGAGTTACTAACTCAGATCCAGTGAGACAGTAATGCAGGTGAAGTGCATTCAACAAATATGGATCAAGTGTTGACTCTCTGCTTGGCCTTAGGGACAGCGCTGAACATGGCAGGCATGGTCCCTCCCCTTTGGAGCTCAGAGCCTGGGGTGAAGATGAACTAGGACATCAGCGGAGTTGCAAGACATCCTGGGAGCCCTGAAGACAAGGAAGAGTCTGCCTAAACTGAGAAGGAGTTGGGGAGAGGTGCAGGGAGGAGTAGGGAATATTCTAGGAAGGAGAGACAGCATGGTAAAGGCTTGGAGGTGAGAGAGCACATAGGACATCAGGGGACTGAGGGTGTCAAAAAAAACATGAGGGCCCATCAGAGGCACAAGCAAAGGACTGGGAAAAGAATCCACTTCCAGCTGAGTATTAGGAAGGCTTCTTGGAGGAGGTGGCTTTGGGCTGGGCTGGAAGTTAGAGCAAGACTTTGACTTTCAGTCATAGAGGGCTGGGAGTCCTAGGTGGTAAGCACAGCACCAACAGAGATGCAGAGGTGGGGCTTCTACACAGCAAAAACTAACAAAATGAAAAGGTAACCTATGAAGTGGGAGAAAATATTGGCAAATTATATATCTGATAAGGGGTTAATATCCAAAATATAAGTAACACATACAACTCAATAGCAAAAAAAATAAAAATAAAAATAAAAAAAAATCCAATTACAACATGGACAGAGGAACTGAATAGACATTTTTGCAAAGAAGATCTACACGTGGCCAGCAGGCACATGAAAAGATGCACATCACTAATCATCAAGAAATCAAATCAAAACCACAATGAGATATCACCTCACACCTGTTCGAATGGCTATCATCAAAAAGACAAGCGATAGGTGTTGGTAAGGATGTGGAGAAAAGGGGAGCCTTGTACACTGTTGGAAGGTTGGACAGCTTGTGGCCACACGGGGGTAGACAGGCCTTGAGGGCAGATGTGGGGAGGGAGCAGAAGAGGTTGGAGGCAGGTCAGGAAGGGCCTTGAAGCCCACATGAGGATGTCTGGACTTTGTTGGGCCGTGGGGAGCCATCAAAGGTGTTTGAGCAAAGAAGAGCCAAGATCATAGTATGCTTCAAGAAGATCAGTAACGGAGAAGAAAAACTTTCAGACGTGGAAGCTGCCATCTTGTCCCTTCAGAAGGGGAACAACCACTCTGAGAATTCTGTGATTTTCCAGAAGCTTTGTTACTTCCCTGTGTTTGTGACTTTCTAGTTCCTTGCCTCCCACAAAACCCCAATCTAGAAAGAGACTGGAACTGCCCCAACCTTGTTAGGAGGAAAGGAGCCTTAAGCAGGGGGGTGGAGGCATAGGGAGCTGTTGGAGAGGGCAGACAAGCATGCCAAAGGGGGACCAGAGAAAAGGGCAGGGGCTGAGCCAGTGGGAGGGGGACCACAGAGAGATAGTCTGGCTTCTGTGATGTCCCTGAGTCCCTGCTGGATCCTGAGAAGGGCCACCCCCTGCCCCAGGCTGGGGCCCCTTCATCAGGCCCCAAAAGTCATGGCAGGTCATGGCAGATGGTATTCTGAGCTGTGGGAACCCATCACAGCCCAGAGAAGCCCCAGAAGCCCCCTCCAAGGAGGAGCCTACCCCGGGAATTCCAGGAGCCTCACCCCGAGTGGATGGTCAGCACCCTGACTCCAAGGCTCAGCCTGCTGCCCCCTCTGCGTCCAGGAACTGGACTCAGAGACTCCCTGAGAAAGGCAGTAGCAAGGACACCAGCCTGGCAGGCATGAGCCTCCCTGTGTGTGACCTTGGGCCAGCACTTCATGGCTCTGAGCCTCAGCTTCCTCATCTGGATCTTCCCTTGGCATGTCTCCTGGCTGTACTGTGAACATCACATGGGTCCACTGATAGGAACCCACTCTAAATGGTGAGGGACCGGGACAGAGTCAGGGTCTCAAGGGTCTCTTTCTATATTACATATTTGGTAATATTTTTCGTGTAGGCATATATTATATAAATGCTTTTATAAAAGTAATTTTAAATGACTATGAAGCTGAATGAGAAACTGAAATAGAAGAGGCCTTGTGGAGACAGGGCTCTAATTCAAAGAAGGGGCATTAATGGGGCTCGTGGGGCCCCTCATCAGCTGAGGGTCAGGGCCCCTCAGCAAAAGCTTTCAGTCTTTTCCTCTTTTTCCAGGAACAAGGACGCTGGCTGTGAATAGGGTGGCGGAAGAATTGTGTAGTCAAGTGGCTCATCGTCTGGGAGGAAAATTCCAGCTCACCCGTTCCCGTGGGCCTGCCTGAGTGGCGGGGGCCCGCAGAGGTTGGCCTTCGGTTCCCCCGTCCTCCAGCTCCCGCACCCCTCTGCACAGGCGCCTGTGGGTTCCAAGGTCCCCACCAGACTCCTGTTTATTATGTTTCCTTAGCCCTCAGACTCCCTTAGCTCTCTCCTCTCCCCCAGTGCTTTCTCCTGGGGACCCACAGACCCAGAGGTCTGGAGTCAGGAGACCGGGGCTGGGACCCAGGCTTCCCCACTCACCTGCCCTGCAACCCAGCCTGGGCTTCGCCTCCCCTAGGGCTGACCTGGGGGTTGGCCAGGCCCAGGCTCCTATCCCCTCCCTGCCACACCAACCAGATGACCTTGGGCAAGCCACTTCAACCGCCCACGAACTGGTGTCCCCTTTGTAATATGGGGACAATAGTAGCCCCTTGTTCACAGGGCGGATGTAAGGGCGAGTGAGAAAATGTGTGCAGCAACAGGACAGGCCTGGCAGAGAGTAACTGTTCAGTAAGCGGGCCCCGGCGCTCTATCCTCTGGGGAAATGGAGGCCGAATAATCCAGCCAAGGCCCCGTAAGGAGCAGGCCTGAGATGGAGGGAGCCCGAGGTCTCCAGCCTCCAGATGGGGGCTTTTCTCAGGGGCGCGAGGCTCACCCCCATTTGGAATGTGGCTGTTTACTCTCTTTACAGGGCAGATCTGGGTATGGCTTAGTCACCTCCTACCACAGCCAGGAGAGACGGGGTCACGGGCTCTAAGGCCAGGACCCCCAGGAGGGTGGGCCCTGCAGCAGGCGGGCTTTCCCTGGGGCTGGCTCAACCGGCCCTGAGTTGGCGGCTGGGCCCGTGAGTCAGAGCTGCCCCATGTCTCTGTTCCTCTCCCCACTGGCAGCCACGGCCCCAGACTTCTGGAAGCAGTCCAGGGAGCCCTGCGGTTCCAAAACCAGGTGCCTGTCCCAAGAAACAAACTGAGAGGGCCCTTCCCCAGTTCAGAGTGAGCAGGGAACGGCCAAGGTCACGTAGTGAGGTGTGAGACAGATCTCAAGCTGAAACCTGGTTCCACCTCAGGTGACCCCTCCCAAAGGGCTCAGGCGGGAGGGCCAGGAAGCCCCAGGCTGGGTCCAGGACTTGTGCACTCTGCCCTCGGCCCCTGGCAGCTCTATTGCCCTGGCACCCTACTGCTGCCAGGTCTCCCAAGCCTGGGCTGGGCAGTGGAGCCAATGTCCAGTACCGAGCCAGCCAGCAGACACTGAGACGCCTGGTTCATGCCAGCCCCACGCCACCGAGCTGCTGCATCCGTGGGGGGCCGGTCCGCACCCCTCTCCCAGCCTGGCTAGGCTTTGCTCTCAGAGACCCAGTCGGGCCGCCTTTCCCTCCCCTGGCCTTGTCCTGGCGGCTCTCACCCCACGTCTCCCTCCCTTCCTCTTCCTCTCTCCTCATTTCTCCTGCTCTCTGGACCACCTCTTGGGTGCTCTGTCCATCTGCCCTGCTCCTACCCGAGACACGACCACTACTCACCGGGGCCTGGGATCTGGGCTTTAGCGGATGCCTCTCATGAGCCACACCAGCCTCAATCTGGGCCCATGGGCAGAGTGGAGGGAGGGAGGGGGGTGGCCTGGCTTAATAGCCAGAGCCAAAGCACACGGTGGGGCGGAGTGGGGCTGGCAGGGGAGCGCAGGCTCCCAACCCAGAGCCAGGCACCGCAGAGCCGGAAGGGCCTTCTCCTGTCACAACCTGGAACACCAAAGCCAGAGGTCCAGGTCGCCCGGCTACCAGCGAGGCGCTGCGGGGAGTGTGAAGACCCCCGTCTCACAGATGGAAGCAAGACTTGAGCTGAAGGGCCCTGTGCAGGGATCCTACAGCTGGGCGAGCCCGGCTGCCCTATCCCACCCTTGCCACCTCCCGGGCCCGGGGATCCAAACCTGCGAGACACCGAGGTCTGTGGGTGAGAAGCACCAGGTTTAATATTAAAATCTTTCTCTTAAAAAAAAAAGTACACAGAGAAGAAAAGTTGATGGCATACAAAATAGCACTTCTGTTGTATAAATGTGAGTTAATGTGAGTCCTAAAAATACTTGTAAACCTAGGTGATTACATCTTTGGTACCGTAGTGAGAACCCATGCCCTCTCCCTGACCAGGCTTCGGGGGTCCTGGGGCGGGGAGGTGCCAACCAACACAGGGGGATGGGACCCAGAGGCGCTGACCTTCCCTCACCCTCCGTCCAGCCCTTCCCCTGCCAGCAGTCTTGGCCATAGCCCTCACGCCCCAGGCCCCTCCAGTGCCCACTGGGCTGGCAGACACAGGGAGGTGAGCATGCCCGGGCAGACAGAGCCATGTTCTACGGTTCCTGCCTCAGGGTGGGGCAGCTGGCAGGTGGGAAGACACTCCCCAAAGTACCCACCTCTTGCACCCCTTCCTCAGGTCCCCCATCCAAGGTTTCTTGTCCCTTCACTGTCCTCTAGGTCTGTGGCACAGACCTGGACAGCAGGCTCTGGAGCGGTGGGCCGTGTCAGGTGGTCTGACTTGCCGTCTCTGCCTCCTTTGCCCAGAATCGCTCCAGAGGTCATGTGGGTGCTGAAAGGGGTCCCACGGTCTCCCCATGTCCCTGGGGAAGCTTCTGGGGCCTTTCCAGGACACTGGCTGTCGCTCAGAGTCAAGGCCTGGGCAGCTGGCCTTTGGGGACTTGCCAGGGGCCTGGGGAAGGGGCACAGTTCCTGAATGCCCGAACCTCCCCAGACCCCAACTAACCCGGGACAGAGGTTTGGAGGGTTTATCTTTGCTTCATCTGGGCAAGTGTGCAACCCCTGGAATATTCTAGAATGTTAGTGCTGGCAGGGCACCAGAAGTCAATGAGTCCAACCTGCTCATTTTTCAACAGGGAAAACAGAGGGCGAGGGATTCCTCCAAGGTCTCTTGGCGGGTCCAGTGCCACATTGGTCCACACACGTGGATACCTCTTGCAGGCACGTCAACACACTCATCGCAGACGTGGGGCCCATCTGGCCCTGGAGACTCTGGTGAGTGGAGTAAGACTGGCAGTGATGAGGAAAAAGACCCCTGGATCCATGGGGCCAGGAAGACACGGACACAGGCATGTTATGGGGAGGTGTACCCCGAGTGCCTGGGGCAGGGGCTACAGGTCAGGGTGTCCTGTCCTTGGCTCAGGCCCCAGCATTAATTAAGCTTGGAAGGCCCCAGACCAGCTTGGGCCTGGGAAAGCAAAGACTGGCATTGAGGGGAGGTGGCTTCTGGATGAGGCAACACTGTCCAAGGCCAGGCCCTAGCTTAGCCAGGAGCCAGAGATGCTAGGGTCCCTTCCCCAGCTCTTGGGCAGGAAAAAGTGCAAGGAGAGAGCTGCAGCTCCTTGAGGGGCAGCTGGCTGAACAGAAAAATAGTTAACCTACCACCTCATGAACCTTGCGCATCTCCTCAGGGATTCCAGCCTCCACATCTGTCAGCCAGGGTGAGAATCCCAGATTGTGGGTTGCCAAGCCCACTTTTCCCATCTTACAGATGGGGAAACTGAGTCCCCTGGGAGAAGGCTGGCTCAGAGTCACATGCGCTCTCCAGAGGCAGAGGACTGGTCATGGTCCCTACAGTTCTCTTACCTCCTAAGCCAGCCCCAGTCGGGGTGTGATGTGCCAGGGGCAAAAGCTTTCCAGAGGGGACAGCTGATGGGAACAGCCTGGCTGTTGGGAGGCTGGGCCAGGCCAGGAGGCGCAGGGTGCTGGGAGGTAGAGGGGGAGCTTCGGGTAGGGCAGGGTGGGGGCCGGCCCCTACAGGAAGCTGTCCTCCGCCTCGGCCCGAGGCCCAGGGCAGCTGGAATCCGGTGGCCTCTTGGGCTCTGGCTCCACCTGGGACTCAGGCTGGGGCTCTGGCTCTGGTTCCTCTTGGGGTTCCAGGGGGCTGTCACAGGAGATAGTAGAGGAGGTGTTGACTTCATTCAGGGCGGAGCTAGAGGTGGAAGGCAAGTGAGTGAGAGGCTGGGAGGGGACCACAGTGAAATAACAACAGCATTAACGTGGAGCTTTCTATCTATCCACGCTTGCAGCATGCACCTTACACATTTTAACTCATTGAATCCTTGTAAAGACTATGCAAGGCAGGCGCTGTGAGGAAAGTGCAGCTCAGAGAGGTTACATCATTGCCTTGCATCACACAGCAGATAAGTATAGGAGCTGGGACTTCAGAGCAGATCGAGTTGATTGCTCGCCCGTCAGCGTCTCTCTCCTGCATGCCTGAATGTATAATGATCTCATTTAATCCCCACAACAACCTCCAAATAGTAGTACTCTTACTGTTTTCATTTCACAGTTAAGGAAACTGAGGTTCAGAGAGGGGAAGCAGCTTGTCTGCGGGCACAGAGCAGCACCAACATTCACACCCCAAGCTGTTTGAACTCTGAGCTCAACTCCTCTATACACTGGCTACTTGCAACCTTGGAATATTAGCTTCTCAAACAGTGTGGGGAGGGCCTTCTAAGTCTTACGTGTGCTCCTAGTGCATGTGGAGAGGCAGGCTCGCAGAGAAGATGTGCGGCCGGGTCTCACGGCAGCTAGCGGCAGAGACGGAGCTGGAACCCGGTTTGGGGCCCCTGCCATTTCACCATAGGGTGGATCTTGTTCTGGGTGTGGGTCTGGCCACATGGGGAACATCTAGTCCAGGAGACAGCTGGCCTTCCTCCAAAGCCCTCCCCATACTGTAACATCACATCCTGAGGCAAAAGGAAAGCACGAATCTCCTCCCCAGTCTGAATTCTGGCCTGAACTTCTGTAAGTACCTCTGCCTCCCTGTGCCAGGCTCCCTGGGGTCCTCAGGGCATGGTGCTAAAGGACAGACCACAGGGCTGGCGATGACCATAGAGTAATACATGGGGTGCTGGGGATGTGAATTAGAGTTTCCTCTTTTCCTCCTTAGGGCTAGGACAGGGCCTAGAGAGGGGACAGAGTAGATGGCCTGTGGAGGCTCGTTTAAAGAAACAGCTACCTTGCCACTTTCTCTTAACAGCCTGCCATTTCCACTCAAGGTCATCAAAGATCAAATGAGTTCAATTCTCTCTTCTGTTCACTGGCAGGAATAAGTACTCACCCTAGGT
Organism: Platanista minor; assembly: GCA_004363435.1. Taxonomy (NCBI): domain Eukaryota; kingdom Metazoa; phylum Chordata; class Mammalia; order Artiodactyla; family Platanistidae; genus Platanista; species Platanista minor. The sequence continues at coordinate 14,169 of RJWK010030020.1, forward strand.
AACTTACTTCTAAGGCAAGCCTGATGGCATGAAGGCACAGACACACACACACACACACACACACACACACTATGCACACTACTGCTTTGGGCTGCAGGTCAGAATGGCTACCTGGCAAGGCTGGGGGAACCCTCCAGGGGTCCCTCATCAGCAACCTCGGGTTTGGGGTCAGGCAGGGGGATGATATAGTCGTTGTCACCCTCGTTGGGCTGCACAGCAGTGTAGAGGACGGAGCTGGTGTCCAGGGGGGATCGGAGGCCATTGAAGCCGGGCAAGCGGGCTTGGGACCGAAGGACGGCTGGGTGGTCGCTCCTCAGAAACTCCTCATCCACCTGCTGGTACTTCTGCTCAGCAGGGCAGGAAGAACCCAAGACACAGGGAGGGTCAGACCAGAAATGCCTTTAGGGATCATCTAACGGGTAGATTCTGACCCAGCCCCTCCAGCCTCATGTAAATAAAGCAGCTTGTGCTCAGAGAGGAAGAAATGCCCAACGCCACGCAGCTGAGCTGCCCTCTCACCAGACAAAATGGGCTCAGGGTCACCCAGGGAGGGGACAGTGATCGGACTAGCACCCGCAACCCTAACTCTTCCCCCACTTCAGGGGAGACAGGCACGGGCTCTCTGCCTGCCACGGCTTCCCTCGCTGGGGCCACAGTTTCCCTCGCTACTGAAGGGAGATGACTCCCTTCCCTCTCACTGGTCCTGGAGCTGTAAACAGATGTGCTTGGGAGTGGGCTTAGGCATGGACTGAGGGAAAGGGCTGTGTCTGGGCCAAAGGACACGTGCATCCCCCTCACTGTAGCTTCATAGTTGGGCTCCATAAGCCTTGTATGAGCCTGCCACAGGGTCCAAGCGGTCAGGCCCTCAGCAGTCATCTTGCCTGGGGTTGTTCAAACTTGTGACGGAGGCCCAGGACTTGGTCTGGGTGCAAAGGCACGAGGAAGGATGCAGGATGAAGGGGGCTGTAGGCTTCCTGCCCCCACTTTAAATTAATCAGCTTCCACATAGGATTTCACTTTAAAAAACTCTATGCTGCTAAAATAAACTACACTCACAGCTCCAGCCCATCCCTTATTAGTACCAACAGGGAAACTGAGGCCCAGAGAGGGGGAAGGATGGTCCCCCACATACCAGCATGTCACACTAAGCCTTGTACCCTGTGTCTACTTCTGGACCAGAACTCTCCGGTCCCCACCCCAACCCTGCCTCAACATACCTTTTTGTAACCGTCGCCCAGCAGTCTCTCGAGAAGCAGCACCAGCTGGGAGAACGGGGGCCGAATCTCAAACTTCTCTTCCCAGCACTTCTGCATGATCTCGTAGCTGGGGAGAGGGGCAGAGGGGTCAGGGTCTCTGGCTCAGGGTCTGCCACCTCCCAGAACAAGGGGAGTAACGAAGACTTACGAGGGGAGGGGTTTTTCCATTACTGCCCTTGCATGTTCCCTTGGGAAGCCCTCCCACCACCCTCAGTTCAGTGGTTCCATGGCATTGATCACACCTTGGTGAGCACATGACACGGGCATGGCCAGTAGGCATTTTTATCCCCTTAGCTCAGTGGCTGGTTTTCCGGAGGGGCAGGTGACCCCACTTGAGCCCTTGACAGTCACCTCTGGACCTTTCACTGGAACTATGGTGAAAGCAGCTAGGACGTAGCCATGTGGACGGTGCCGGCCTGAGAGTGAGGCTGACACGGAGGAGAGCAGAGCCCCGGGGTAGGACGAAGAGAGTGTGGATGATGTCTTAGGAACAACAGGATCCAGCTATACCTACATTTTTGTACATCTCTGAACTAATAAATCTATTTTCGGCTTAAGCTGGTAAAGGGGGATATCTACTGTTTGCACCCAAAGTATCTTCCCAAGTGCTCCACTCACATCTCGTCAGAGGCGTGGGCAGGCTGAGCCATGCGGTAGCCCCGCTTGATGGCATTGTAGAACTGCTCGTTCATGGGCAGCTCTGGGTACGGGGTGCCACCTATTAGGGAGCAGAGACAAGACACACAGGCTCAGGGGCGTCGGAACAGTGGCAAGGGTCTTCTTCCATGGGACAGGGAGAGGCACACCAACCCCGGCGTCGGTGAGGGTGCAGTGGCCTTGGCATCGGGAAATGTGGGCTCCCTCATAGGCTCTGGACAGAGACTGCATCCCTCCCCAGAATCAGAGAACCAGAGAATGCCAGAGCCAAGCAGGCTTTTTGATGTCACTGTCCAAATTCATCTCTACTGAGATGGGGAGGTAAAGAGATCCAGAGAGGGCAAGAGACTTGCCAAGGTCACACAGTAACAAGAAAGAAGCAGAGCTTCTGAGCCCTGTCCCAGAGCCCGTCCCACAGCCCCACCAGGATGAAGGTGTGAGCAGTCAGGGCGGACGCTGTGCCGTGAGGCTGAGGACTGGAGGAAGAAGGAAGTGTACCCAGGGTGAAGATCTCCCAGAGCAGGATCCCGAAGGACCACACGTCGCTCAGGGTGGTGTAGAGGCTGTTGAAGATGCTCTCGGGGGCCATCCACTTCAGAGGCAGGAAGGTCTGCGGGAGGGCGGAGGCTGCTGAGTGCAAGGAGGGGCCGGGCCCCACTCTGCACCTGGGAGCCGGGAGGAAGTCTGGCAGTTCCCACCCCCAGCTCTTTCCCACTTCTTGGTCCCTGAGGGCCCATCTCTGCTGCTGCACGGTTCCCACGCCCACCCCAGTGCTGGTCAGAGGATCAGGAGGCCGAGTTTCTTTTCGCACAAGCTGGGGACATGGTAACCCCCGTCCATGAGGGAGAGCCCCAGGGTCTGAGGCTCCTCATGGAACAGGGTCCCCTTCTTGACCCCAGGAGAGGCCCCTGCTGGGGGGAGGAAGAGACATGCCAAGGTGTCACCCAGCTCTCATCCTAGCTGCCTTAGATCTCTGGGGCCCAGTGTCCCTCCAGTTCTGTCCCTATGCGGGAAGTGGGGACATGAGTGGGAGGCAGGATGGTCACCTTTGAACCAAATACTGCCTGCCATCTACTCATCTATCTTAGCCTGTCACCTGGGCTTCTTCCTCTGTTCACCATCGCTACTGGGACAGCACTTTTGGCCTGTTGCCCCTTCAACCTCCCCAGGACCCTTTACAGCTGGTCCCTTGCCCCCTGCCATGACCAGCAAATCTGAGCCCCCGGCCTACCCCACGGGCCTCGGCGTCTCACCCCCACCCCATGCACAGCTAGCGGCTCCCCTTCCTATTCCTGCACACAGGGCTAGGCAGGCAGAGCCCATCGCCGCTGGGCAGGTCAGGCCACGAGAACCCTGTCCTGATCTCCCATGAGCCACAGCCATGCGAACCATAAGGACGGGGGAAGGCACTCACACTGCCTTTGGAGATGTAGTTGGAATCCCGCATGATGTCACGAGCAAGGCCAAAGTCACAGATCTTGACCAGTTTGCCCTCACAGATGAGCACATTCCTGGCTGCCAGATCTCGGTGGACGCACTGGGGAGGGAGGAGACGGGAGCTGAGACCGTGGGGAGCAATTCTGGGGAAAGACTCTCCGTGTCAGGGGCTTTGGGAAATATGCATCGCTGTTCAGGTGTGAGGGGCCACCAGGTGTGAGGGCATTTGCCGTCCTCACCCACCAGAGGGCTGCCGTACGGGGCCAGGTACTGGGAGCACCCTGGCTGGCTAGGTGACCCACCTCCCCAGGACCCCACTGTGCTCACTGTGACCACACATACATTCTTGGAGGCCAGGAACTCCATGCCATTGGCCACCTGGTAGCTGAAGCCCACAAGATCCGTGTAGCTAAGTACTGGGGACTCGTTGATTAAAGTCACCCGGCAGGTCCTCTCAGGAGCTAGGGAAGAGCAGAAGGACACCTACTGTCTTGTGTCTCCCTGGGGCTAGAGAACTCCTGGCCTTTGGCTTGTGGAGGCTGAATGTCCCAGAGAGAAGACTCCTGATCCTCTAAACCTCCCACAAAAGGAAAACAATTTCCAAATATCTAACTTAAATTCTCCTTCTTTATCAGAGCTCTCATTGGCCAGAAAAACTTTTGGCTTTAGCCCTGGGCCAGCTTTGCTCAGCCTGGCCTGCCTGCTCTTTAGGGACTCTAGATCAGCCTGGCACCTGCAGACCACTCCTTCCCCGAGGCCCCAGCAGGTCAGGCACCCCTGCGCCCACCCTAGCTCCTCCCTTCCCTGTGGGCTGTGTACACATCTCTGGACCCAGAAACAGGGGATTCATATTGGGGTTCCACCACACAGCAGCTTTGGGCAGGTGGCTAGCCTCAGTTTCTGCACCTATGAAATGGGCACAAGGTCACCTTCTTAGCAGGGTTGTTGCCAGGCTGAGCAGAGGAAAGGTTTCGAAAAGAATGTATGACTACATGGGACTTCCCTGGTGGCGCACTGGTTAAGAATCTGCCTGCCAGTGCAGGGGACAAGGGTTCGATCCCTGGTCCGGGAAGATCCCACATGCCACAGAGCAACTAAGCCCGTGCGCCACAACTAGTAAGCCTGCACTCTAGAGCCCACGAGCCGCAGCTACTGAAGCCTGCGCGCCTAGAGCCCGTGCTCCACAACAAGGCAAGCCACTGCAATGAGAAGCAGCCCGCGCACCAGAACGAAGAGTAGCCCCCGCTCGATGCAACTAGAGAAAGCCCGCCCGCAACAATGAAGACCCAATACAGCCAAAAGTTTTTAAAAATTTAAAAATTAAAAAGAAAAAAGAATGCATGACTACATAGGTGCTACCTATGCATAGTACATAGGTACTACCCTGTGCGCACCCACCGGAGGGGACGTAGTTATCGTAAGGAGCCATGTAGTTGGAGGACTCGATGTCTGCGTATTTGACATCCCCTTTCATGTCCAGCATGGGCACGTAGTCCACCGACTCGTCTTTGCTCATGTCCATGTAGCCACCATCGCTCTCCCCAGGCAGGGACACATGGCTGGGGGCAGAGGAACGTTACAAAAGGAGAAGCACAGGCTCTTCCCTCTCTTCCCCTTCCTGCAAGGGCAAGGCCCCGTCACTCATGCATTTCTTCTCTCCCTCACTCCCGCATGCCCACACAGTCTGTCACGATATGAATGACCATGTATGTAGTGAGCCCTTCCAGCCAACCTCAGACCCACCCTGAGCTGGACGCTGGGTCTGCCAAGATGACCTAGGACCCAGGGTGTGTCCTCAGAGAACTTACGTCCAGGGGTGATTCCAGCACCCCAGGACCAGGGTCACAGGAAGGGCCTGTACGCAAGTGCCTTCCTGTGGCCACTACAGCACCATCCAGCCACGATGCCCTGCAAGTGGGCAATGAATCGCCTTAATGCCTCTGCCTGCAGCAGCAGCTCCCCCGAGAGCTGCGGGACTATGTACACATGTGTCTCTAGGGTTAGACTGGAAGGAAATCAATCAGAATGTTGGGGAGGACACGGGTGAGTTTTAATGTCTTTTCATGCTATTCCGAACTTACTCTTGCCTCTGCAATAAACATGTATAGCTTTTGTAATTAGCAAAAGAACAAAGAAATGTTACTTTTGGAAAAGAAAAAGAAGAAAGGGGATGAGCTGTCCTGGAGGCACTGGAGAGCCTGGTGTGGGGAGGAGGGGGGAGGCTGTGGCGAGGGAGGGGTAGAGTGTGGAGCACTACAGAGGGGGTCAGCCTGGGACAGGAGGGCCCCAGGTGCCCCCTGCCGATGACGGGAGAAGATGAGATGGGGTGGGGTGAGGGGTCAAGGGGGTCACCCCCTCTGAGGCTCCAGAGTGCTCAGCACAGGGCCTGGCACACCACGGACAGTCAGTAGGTGGTAGCCGATGCCACCATCATCACCACCGTTATCGTCCTGCCCACCTCTGGGGTGGCCAGGGGCCAGGTCTTGAGCTGGATGGTGAAACAAGTGAAACCTGGTTCTAGGAGTGGCTCTGCCCGCCCTCACCTCAGCTTTCTGTCCCGGACAAGGAAGGAGTGAGCAGGTGCTCCTCAGGGCTCCCCACAGATTCAGGTCCCGCCCTCCCTCCAGTACCTGGGCAGCGGGAGCCCAACGGGCAAGGCGTTGCTGTAGAGCTCAGCGCTGGGCTGGCGGCGCTTGTTGGAGCAGCGCTGCAGAAAGGTGTGCTTGTTGCGGTGCAGGTAGTCCACCAGGTCGCCGTAGCGGCAATACTCGGTGATGATGAAGATGGGCCCTGCGGAGGGGCAGTCTCAGGGACAGTCCCGGTGGCGGCGGGGGCGGGGGGGGGGGCCAGGTCTTCCCATCAGGGCCATGAGGCTAATGACGGGTTGCACGTGGGTCAGCAAAGAGGCTTAGGTGCCAGGCAAACCTGGACTTTCCTGACAGCGAGCAAGGCACTTAGTTTCCCTGAGCTTTACTTTCCCCACCTATTAAATGGGGCTAGTAATACCCACCCCAAAGGGCTGTAATGAGTATTCATGAGACAATGCCTTTGTCAGCTCAGCTCAGTGCCTGGCAAGTAGCAAGCACAGGGTTAGCTGTTATTGATAAAGCTGATTCTGGAGCCCAAGATACAAAATAAACAAAGGTAACTGTTTATTACCAGGTTACTGTTTAAATTCAAACACGATACATTGACTTAAAGTCAATCAGTGGCGGCTTCAACATACTGGTGGAATCAAAAATTTTGAAACGTGTGATCATTGCAGACATAAATTGGCCTATGTACACAGCGTACTTCTGTATTCTGTTTTCGTTGCACAATACCAAGGAAAATCCCAAATCTCACAATAAGCAGCTGCAAATAGTGGTAACCTTTTCGTGTGTGTGGCCTGACTTGTAATCAGAGCTTCAAATAAACACATTTGGCTCGAGAGACCTTATTCTATGATCTGAGTGAAAGCAGCTCACAGTGAGCAAGCTAGTTGGTGGGCTCCAGAGGTGGGGCTATAACTCATTTCAGTGTCACATGAGCTGTCACTTTTTATAGTTTTTAAAAGGTATTGGTAAACAAATAAGTAAGTAAAAATAAAATAAAATGTATCGTGAAAATGTTTTAAATGTCAGAGAACCCCTTGATTTGGAAGCTGCTAGGACTGGTGAACTAAAGAGTCCTTTGGTCTTAAAGGTGATGTGATTTGGTGACTTGCTAAATCCCACACCCGGTCTGCCTCTGTGACGTGAGGGCACTAGACAGGGCGGGCACGGACCCTCCAGCTGGAGTGTCCTGTCCATAAACTGAGGAGGGGGCAGGGAGGGGCCAGGCCTTGGCCACTGGCACTTCCCCAGAATCCTCTAGGGGTGGGTTGTACCTCCTTTAGTGCAGGCCCCCAGCAGGTTGACCACGTTCAGGTGGGGCCCGAGGTGACTCATGATCTTCAGCTCCGACATGAGGGCTTGCTTCTCGCTGCTGCGGGCTGTGGCTAAGGGAGAGAGGGGGCCCTCAGGCTTGGTCCAGTCCCTGAGGCCCCGCACACACCCCACTGGAGCCTATTCTGGCCCTTCTGTCCCAGGCGGTGCTGTAAGACCCAGGGGGCCGAGGGTGATGAGGACCCATGCACAGGAGAAAAGGAAAGAGGATGGGAGGAAGATGGAAGAGGGGAGGAGGCCCCCGGAGGAGGGGGCAGGGGGAGGAAGCCTCTTTCCCAAAGCAGAATCAGGAGTGCCGCTGGCTCTGGTGTGACTGCACTTCCCGTGCCCGGAGAATCAGCATGAGACCCGCTCTGGGAGTGCCTGAATGTGCGGGGAGGGGGCAGGGGAGAGGTAAGGGAGGGGCGGGCTCCCAGGACTCACATTTCAGCATCTTGACGGCCACTTTCATGGTAGCCTGCGAATGGCTCAGGCCGTGAGCCGTGGCCTCCACCACCTGCCCAAAGGCTCCGGAGCCCAGGGTGCGTCCTGGGGAAGAGATGATCTCTCAGCTCCTGGCGCACTAGGAAGCTGCACCCCCTACACTCTCTGAGGTCAAGCTAGACATCCCTCAAGCCACCCCGGACTTAAGGTGTTTCTCCGACGGACACTCCTAAAATCACAGTGCTTCGCAGACCTTCCTGGTCTTGCCTAAGTCCTGCCTGCTTTCTGGCCCCTCTTCAGTCCCTGGAGGCCGCCTTCTCCCCACAGAGGGGAGCACAGCTCCTCCACGCCCTCTCAGCCTCTCTGGCTAGACTAAGCACAGGCCTGGCACTCAGCCTGCCCTCGACTAATACCTCCTCTCTCGCCACGAAGGGGTCCCATCTCACACCATCATTGGATCATAGGACCTCAACGCTGGACGGTCCCTGGGGGATCATCTTGCCGCCACTGTACAGAGGGCGGGGCCCTAGGGCCAGAGAAGGCAAGACGTCAGCCCTAGGTCTCAAAGCTAATCATGGCAAGGCTGTGCTCAGACATCAGTGTTCCCACCCGCCTCAAGTCCCCAGACTGCCACTTGAGGCCTCCCTGGGCTGACCAAGCACAAGCTGGTCCCGTGGCAGCTCCCAGGTGGAGTCGTAAGGCAGCTGCATAGGGTCCACGTAGATGTATTCATGGCCATCAGAGCTCACAGATTCAATCACTTTCCATCGGATCTCATAGCGTGGCTTCTGCAGGACCAAGACGAGGGATGGATCATCAGAGGGGGACCACTAGGTCCAGCTCCTTACGAAACAGATGGGGCAGGAAAACCTGAAGCCCAGAAAGGATCAGGGCCATATCTGAAGCCATACAGCAAGTTATCAGTAGAGCCAAGGCCTTTATGGGCTCCACGGAACAGATGTCAGGGGGAGGTGCTGAGGAGCAGCTGACAGCTGAGGGGCAGGCTCATCAGAACCTCCGCACCAGCTTCTCCCAGAGCCTCAGCCGCCCCTCAGATGGGAAGACAGGAGCAGGCAGCCCTGGAAAGTAACACAAGGCAAGGACATTCTACTGGATGTGGATGGCCCCTCCCCACGCTGGATCAGTCACAGCGGGAATCTCAGAAAGATATAACCTTAAGAGTGTTGAAATTATAGGATGTTGGAGTCACAGGATTGGAATCTGAGAATGATAGAATCATGGGGTACTGCAATCCTATGGTGGAATCATGGAATGGTGAAATCTCAGAACAGTCCATTGAAATGACAGATTTATAGGATTAGAATGCCTTTCAGTAGAAGCCTGGGAGTCTCTGTGGGTCAGAGCTGGAAGAATGCTGGAGCCTGTGCAGTCCACTCTGAAGGTCCCTTGCCCCATGGCTGTGATGGGCAGGGATGATGCCTGAGCAGGACTCTGGATGGAAAGCTGGGTGCACCGCAGAGACAGGGTACCCTGGATGGCCTGGACCAGGCCCATGTTGCCCAGGCTGCTGGGGTTGAGAGCAGCTCAAACACCCAGCATCACTTCACACCTGAGCGCCGCGCTGGGCCCCAACCATGGCCCGATCCTCCAGCACTAGGGGATGGCGGGGGCAGGCGGGGGTCCATGCAAAAAATGGTGTGCCAGTCTGCACCCATCAGGCAAGGGTGGGGCTTACCTTCTGCCAGAGCATGATGAGGATGATGAGGGAGATGATTGTGAGGACCACCAAGGCCAGGATTGCCGAGATCACCACCACCTTGAAGGGTAGGGCTGGTAGCAGAGACAAGAGCTGCTTATGAGCAAGCAGGGCATTTGGCAGCTCCCCTCCCTTCAATCCACCTCTGGCACCACAAATCCCTCTCTGCCCATCCTGCCCAGAATGGACCCAGCCCCATCCCCCTTTGGCCTATGATGTCAGACCCTTAGCCTCTCCCCTCTGGGCCACACCTCCAGCCCCTCGCATAAATACCCCATGCCCTTCAGTAACTACTCCTGGATCACTACTGGCCTCCAAATCCCTTCAGCCCTTGCCAGGGTCAGTATGGCCTGTCTGCCATAGCTCCAGATTGGATGCAAGCTCCTGACAGCTGGGCTGTGGTTTACCTCTCCTCTGAATCCACGCCCCCACTGGGGCTGTCACTGCTAGGACAGAGCCTGACTGAGAGGCCAATGGACCCAATAACTGAGCTCCCATAGCCTGAGGCATCCAGACTGCAGAAAGGAGCCGGTTTCCTCCCTCATAGCGATGGTAGCTGTAAAGTACATCAGGGTGTGGGCCAGGGAACTGGGGTAACCAAGTAGGGCCAACTCTAGGTGCCCCCCCCCCAAGCCCTGAGTCTCCTCTACCCCCAAAGCCTCAGCCTCTTTGCTGCACAGATACCCACTCCTTCCCACTCCCTCCACATCCACCCTAGCCAGACCCTCACCTCCCCTGTCCTGCCCCTCTGGCCACCCATGAAGTCCCCTGGGAACTCCCTCCCTCCTCCTGTGTCATCCACCCTAACCCTCCTCCTCAGGGACTCAGACCAACATCACATCTCTCCTCCTTTTCCCCATCCTGGGAAGGAAGCCTGCATCTTCTAGGGCGCCATCTCCAAGTAAAAAGAGGGCCCTTCGGGGCTTCCTTGGTGGCGCCGTGGTTGAGAGTCAGCCTGCTGATGCAGGGGACACGGGTTCGTGCCCCGGTCTGGGAAGATCCCACATGCCGCGGAGTGGCTGGGCCCGCTGAGCCTGCACGTCCGGAGCCTGTGCTCCGCAACGGGAGAGGCCACAGCAGCGAGAGGCCCGCGTACCGCAAAAAAAAAAAAAAAAAAAAAAAAAGAGGGGCCTTCATCCAGCCATGGAAATTCCCCGTGGGCTGGTGCATGGCTTCCCCCTCACTGGCACACAAAAGCTTTACTTCTGCTTTGCTCAGAGCTGGTCTGCAGGTGCCCACTTGCTCAGGGATATGTGTGGGAGTGTGGGTGAGATAAGACATTAAAACCCATCACCCATCCCACCACAGGGCAGGGGGAGGCAGGTCTGCGTAGAGCAGTATCTGCCTGTACAGGCCCATGGACC
>RJWK010030021.1:0-24948 GCA_004363435.1 Platanista minor
TAAAGCATTTTCAGTCTGGTGAGTATTGACAATGCTATTTCCTCAAAAAGCTCATAGATTCTGATCTAGTTGTTGCATTTTGTTATGTTCAACAGCACCCTAGTCAGAACTTTGCTCTAGGGGGAGACCTTCAAGATGGCGGAGGAGTAAGTCACGGAGATCACCTTCCTCCCCACAAATACATCAGAAACACATCTATATGAGGAACAACTCCTATAGAACACCTACAGAAAGCTGGCAGAAGACCTCAGACTTCCCAAAAGGCAAGAAACTCCCCACATACCTGGGTAGGGCAAAAGAAAAAAGAAAAAACAGAGACAAAAGAATAGGGCCGGGACCCGTATCAGTGGGAGGGAGCTGTGAAGGAGGAAAGGTTTCCACACACTAGGAAGGCCCTTCTTGGGCGGAGACTGTGGGTGGCGGAAGGGGGAAGCTTCTTCGGAGCCACGGAGGAGAGCGCAGCAACAGGGGTGCGGAGGGCAAAGCAGAGAGATTCCCGCACAGAGGATCGGTGCCGACCAGCAGTCACCAGCCCAAGAGGCTTGTCTGCTCACCCACCGGGTTGGGCGGGGCTGGGAGCTGAGGCTCCGGCTTCGGTTGGATCCCAGGGAGAGGACGGTGTGAACACAGCCTGAAGGGGTTAGTGCACCATGGCTAGCCGGGAGGGAGTCCAGGAAAAGTCTGGAGCTGCCGAAGAGACAAGAGACTTTTTCTTGCCTCTTTGTTTCCTGGTGCGGGAGGAGACGGGATTAAGAGCTCCATTTAAAGGAGCTCCAGAGATGGACGTGAGCTGCTGTCATCAGCGTGGACCCCAGAGACAGGCATGAGATGCTAAGGCTGCTGGTGCCACCACCAAGAGGCCTGTGTGCGAGCACAGGTCACTGTCCATAACCCCCTCCCGGGATCCTGTGCAGCCCGTCAACACCAGGGTCCCGGGATCCAGGGACAACTTCCCCGGGAGAATGCACGGTGCACCTCAGGCTGGTGTAACGTCCTGCTGGCCTCTGCCACCGCAGGCTCACCCCTCATCCGCACCCCTCCCTCCCACCGGCCTGAGTGAGCCAGAGCCACCGAATCAGCTGCTCCTTTAACCCCGTCCTGTCTGAGCGAAGAACAGACACCCTCGGGTGACCTACACGCAGAGGCAGGGCCAAATCCAAAGCTGAATGCTGGGAGCTGTGCAAACAAAGAAGAGAAAGGGAAATCTCTTCCAGCAGCTTCAGAAGCAGCGGATTAAATCTCCACAATCAACTTGATGTACCCTGCATCTGTGGAATACCTAAATAGACAACGAATCATCCCAAAGTGAGGAGGTGGACTTTGGGAGCAACTGTAGACTTGGGGTTTGCTTTCTGCATCTAATTTGTTTCTGATCTTATGTTTATCTTAGTTTAGTATTTACAGTTTATTATCATTGGTAGATTTGTTTATTGATTTGTTGCTCTCTTCCTTTTTTTTTAATATATATATATTTTTTTTCCTTTTTCTCTTTTTGTGAGTTTGTATGTGTATGCTTCTTTGTGTGATTCTGTCTGTATAGCTTTGGTTTAACTATTTGTCCTAGGGTTCTGTCTGACTGTTTTTATGTGTTTTTTTTTTCTTTACTTTTTAAAAGTTTTTAATAATTTTTAAAATTTTAATAACTTTATTTATTTTTCTTTCTTTCTTTCATTTTTTTCTCCCTTTTGTTCTGAGCCGTGTGGCTGACACGGTCTTGGTGCTCTGGTCGGGTGTCAGACCTGAGCCTCCGAGATGGGAAGGCTGAGTTCAGGACATTGGTCCACCAGAGACCTCCCAGCTCCACATAATATCAAATAGCAAAAGCTCTTCTCCATCTCAATGCTAAGACCCAGCTCCACTCAACGACCAGCAAGCTACAGCGCTGGACACCCTATGCCAAACAACTAGCAAGACAGGAACACAGCCCCACCCATTAGCAGAGAGGCTGCCTAAAATCATAATAAGGTCACAGACACCCCAAAACACACCACCAGATGCGGTCCTGCCCACCAGAAAGACAAGATCCAACCTCATCCACCAGAACACAGGCACCAGTCCCCTCCACCAGGAAGCCTACACAACACACTGAACCAACCTTAGCCATTGGGGACAGACACCAAAAACAATGGGAACTATGAACCTGCAGCCTGTGCAAAGGACACCCCAAACACAGTTAAGTCAAGCACAATGAGAAGACAGAGAAACACACAGCAGATGAAGGAGCAAGGTAAAAACCGACCAGACCAAACAAATGAAGAGGAAATAGGCAGTCTACCTGAAAAAGAATTCAGAGTAATGATACTAAAGATGATCCAAAATCTTGGAAATAGAATGGAGAAAATATAAGAAATGTTTAACAAGGACCTAGGAGAATTAAGAGCAAACAAACAATGATGAACAACACAATAAATGAAATTAAAAAATCTCTAGAAGGAATCAATAGCAAAGTAGCTGAGGCAGAAGAACAGATAAGTGACCTGGAAGATAAAATAGTGGAAATAACTACTGCAGAGCAGAATAACGAAAAAATAATGAAAAGAATTGAGGACAGTCTCAGAGACATTTGGGAGAACATTAAGCACACCAGCATTTGAATTATAGGGGTCCAAGAAGAAGAAGAGAAAAAGAAAGAGCCTGAGAAAATATTTGAAGAGATTATAGTTGAAAACTTCCCTAATATGGGAAAGGAAATAGTCAACCAAGTCCAGGAAGCCCAGAGAGTCCCATACAGGATAAATCCAAGGAGAAACATGCTAACACACATATTAATCAAACTATCAAAAATTAAATACAAAGAAAAAATATTAAAAGCAGCAAGGGAAAAACAGCAAATAACATACAAGGGAATCCCCATAAGGTTAACAGCTGATCTTTCAGCAGAAACTCTGCAGGCCAAAAGAGAGTGGCAGGACATATTTAAAGTGATGAAAGGGAAAAACCTACAACCAAGATTACTCTAGCCAACAAGGATCTCACTCAGATTTGACAGAGAAATTAAAACCTTTACAGACAAGCAAAAACTAAGAGAATTCAACACCACCAAACCAGCTTTACAACAAATGCTAAAGGAACTTCTTTAGGCAGGAAACACAAGAGAAGGAAAAAACCTACAATAACAAACCCAAAACAATTTAAAAAACAGGAATAGGAACATACATATTGATAATTACCTTAAATGTAAATGGATTAAATGCTCCAAACTAAAGACAGACATATTCTGGCTGAATGGATACAAAAACAAGACCCGTATATATGCTGTCTATAAGAGACCCACTTCAAACCTAGGGACACATACAGACTGAAAATGAGGGGATGGAAAAAGATATTCCATGCAAAGGGAAATCAAAAGAAAGCTGGAGTAGCAATTCTTATATCAGACAAAATAGATTTTAAAATAAAGACCATTATAAGAGACAAAGCTGTCACTACATAATGATCAAGGGATCAATCTAAGAAGAAGATATAACAATTGTAAATGTTTCTGCACCCAACATAGGAGCACCTCAATACATAAGGCAAATACTAACAGCCATAAAAGGGGAAATCGACAGTAACACATTGATAGTAGGGGACTTTAACACCTCACTTTCACCAATGGACAGATCATCCAAAATGAAAATAAATAAAGAAACACAAGCTTTAAATGATACATTTAAAGGTTCTGGTTACATTTTTTTCCTTTTTATTTTCTTTTCCTTATATATTCTGCTATTTGAGTTTTAAGTTTATCTTGAAACTTAGAATGTATGTTTTTTTTTGTGTTAATTAACATATTTAATTTCTAGGTGTTAGGTTTTTCAACTTCCAGCATTTTTTCCACCTAGATTTTTTTTAAAGTCTTTATTAAATTTTTTGCAATATTGTTTCTGTTTTATGTTTTGGTGTTTTGGCCTCAAGGCATGTGGGATCTTAGCTCCCTGACCAGCTGAACCCCACCCCCAGCATTGGAAGGTGAAGTTTTAACCACTGGACCACCAGGGAAGTCCCCTTTTTCACCTAGATTAATTTCATATCTGATATCATTATGGCATGAGTATTATCTGTAATTTTAAAACATTTTTTGTAATTTATGAAGATTTTCTTTGTAGTCTAAATAATGATCAGTGTTATATGCATGTTTCTTGGGTGCATGAAACCATTTCTCATCCATTGTGAGATACCAGGAAGTTTAATATTTAAATTGGATCTAACTAATGTTCATCATACTTTATTTCCTTGAAAAATATACATATTAGTATGGAGAATTTATATACCTGATACGGACTTCTCATTGTGGTGGCTTCTCTTTGTTGTGGAGCATGAGATCTAGGCGTGCGGGCTTCAGTAGTTATGGCACGTGGGCTCAGTAGTTGTGGCTCGTGGGCTCTAGAGCACAGGCTCAGTAGTTGTGGTGCACAGGATTAGTTGCTCCGTGGCACGTGGGATCTTCCTGGACCAGAGCTGGAACCCATGTCCCCTGCATTGACAGGGGGATTCTTAACCACTGTGCCACCACGAAGTCCCTGTGCAGCTTTTAACTTTGCTTTCATTCTTTGTAGGCATCTTTTTTTTTTGCAAATCTGCCATCTCACATTCCTCTCTCTCTCTCTCTCACACACAAACACAACACACAGAACACACACACACACACACACACACACACACTTTTCAGAATATTCTGCTATTTCATCTTTACAATCTTATTTTTTTTTTTTTTTTTTTTGCTGTACGCGGGCCTCTCACTGTTGTGGCCTCTCCCGTTGCGGAGCACAGGCTCCGGACGCGCCGGCTCAGTGGCCATGGCTCACGGGCCCAGCCGCTCCGTGGCATGTGGGATCTTCCTGGACCGGGGCACGAACCCACGTCCCCTGCATCAGCAGGCGGACTCTCAACCACTGCGCCACCAGGGAAGCCCTACAATCTTATTTTATAAAGGAGATTGTTTCAATAATTTTTTAATTGATGGCAATATATTAAGTCACAATTTTCATTTCCCCTATGCCACATTTATGTATATTCTTCCACTGCCATGATTTTTTCCTCTTCTTTTCTTTTATCTTGTAATACATGTATTATTATAACTAATTCCTATTTTATTGCAAGGATATTAATGATTTCTGAACAAATTATATTCTGGTTATTCATATCTGAATTGGAATAAAGATAACTTCCAGAATGAAAGAATTTCTTCTTCTGACCTATTCTTTAGTGTAGGCTCTTTTAAATTTTATGTCTTCATGGTCAGCAGATATTACTCAGAAAGACAAGTCACAATGGAGAATGTCTCTTCATCTTCACTCTCCAATCAGAAGCTTCTTGAAAATATATATATATATATATTTTGTTTATAAGAGTCCCTGTATAACCCTGCCTTTCCTCCTTCTCAAGAATTGTTACCAAAATCTGATTCAGGGAATATAGCCATCTAGCCTGCATATATGTTTTCACGTTTCCAAAGAGGTAGTATTAGATTTTAATTTCGGATTCTGCTATTAATTTAAAGAATAATGTTTTTGTTTGACTTAATTTATGTATTTAGTGATGAATATTCCCTCTGTCTTCCCTCAGTCTTGAATTACATGCATACTTGCAAAGATACATAAATGTACACATAAATACACGCATGCATTTCAAGATATTGAAATACAGATATCTTCTAGTCTCACAGATGATGGCTCTTTTTTTTTTTCTATTTATCTTGTTGCTTTTGGCTTTTGGATAGTTTTTAGAGAAGAAGGAAACCATCATCTTTATTAATCAGTTGATTAAAACTAGAATAAAAGTTATACTTGTAATCTTTAATTTTAGTTTTTCAAAAAAGAAGGTTATATTATTATAATCTATAAGTCTGTCAAAAATGATTTTACCAAAGGTCTATAAAGCACCAGAAAAAGTTATATAGGTAGTTTGAAAGAGAGCTTGCAATTTGATGCTGCTGGTAATTAGGTTTTGTTGTCTGGGCCACATTTTTATTTGACTTCACACATTTTCATTTGAACACCAACTGTTACAAAGCATATGGACTTCCATAGCAATCCCATATGCTACATAGTGGCTGGCTGCTATCTATTTAAGATTCAGACAATGATGAGATTTCATAACGATTGTGAAGTAGGAGAACTTTAAACTTTTTATCTAGTTTAATGTATATTTCAGAGACTCTAAAGTACAGAATTATGCTGTTTCATTATGTTAGGTTGTGCTCCTCCTTATGTGCTTTTGTAGCTTGAGTAGGAATGTTTATAAAATATTATAAAATGTAGTACTCTAAATGAGAACTATTTTGTATTGAATGCAAATAATTGGAATGCCCAGCCGTAGTTTCATTTATGAATAAGAATATCATTTTTTGAGAATATCACCAAAGATAGAAGACCCCAGCCTCCATCCCTGCACAAAGATCAACAATTAGACAGCTATATATGAAAAGAGATAGCTCCAGGATTGCTCAGGAGTCCAATTAAGAACCTTCAGCAACACAGTGGAACAAAATAAAACTGAGAATAATTGCACTAAAAGGAAAAGAAGAACAGCTTCATTTTGCCTGCATCATTTCTTTACCCAGGGCAGCACTGCTCAATGCCAAGAGGGAACTCCATGGCTCAAAAGAGTTCCCCAAGCCAGGAAAGCAAGAGTGGGGTGAGCAGCAAACATCTGTACCTTTTGGGGGCACTGCACAAAGAATTGCTTCAACTTTTACTTCACCCAGAAACTGCAAAGCTGAGATAAAATAAAGATGACTTGGAATAAGGAAGAAAAGAAGTCAGGGTCAAATAGTATCAGCCACCAGCAGGAGTAACTGCAGTTCCCAATGGCCTCCTCTCACTGCCTAAGAAACCAAGGGCCAGTATAGCCATCGTGGAACTCTTGGAGATTTGAACACTGAGGTTGTCCCCAGTGAGATTCGGTGTTTGCAGACACTAGCCACCTCAGGTCCTCTCACTCTCTCCCCTTACCTCATGCTGGAGCTCAGGATCCATACTGGCAATCAGCCCCAGCCTCTGTGGCTGCACAAGTGAAAGATGCCATTCTAGACCCCTGTGGCTGACCTACACTGCTGTGCTTGCATTGGGGAATAGCCTCTACAGCTGTGCACTTCCTGTCATTTGCCTGGCTCCTGTCACTGACCTTCACTGCTGTGTGCATACCAGTGGCAAGACCCTGGAGCCAATATAGATCAATGGAACAGGATAGAAAGCACAGACATAAACCCATGAACATATGGTCACCTTATCTTTGATAAAGTAGGAAGGAATATACAATGGAGAAAAAACAGCCTCTTCAATAAGTGGTGCTGGGACAGGGAGATCAGCTCAGTGCTTTGTGACTACCTAGAGGGGTAGGATAGGGAGGGTGGGACGGAGGGAGATGCAAGAGGAAAGAGATATAGGGATATATGTATATGTATAGCTGACTCACTTTGTTATAAAGCAGAAACTAACACACCATTGTAAAGCAATTATACTCCAATAAAGATGCTAAAAAAAAAAAGTGCTTGGATAACTGAACGGCTACATGTAAAAGAATGAAATTAGAACACTCCCTAACACCATACACAAAAATAAACTCCAAATGGATTAAAGACCTAAATGTAAGGCAAGACACTATAAAACTCTTAGAGGAAAACATAGGCAGAATACGCTATGACATAAATCACAGCAATATCCTTTTTGACCCACCTCCTAGAGAAATGGAAATAAAAACAAAAATAAACAAATGGGACCTATGAAACTTAAAAGCTTTTGCACAGCAAAGAAAACCATAAACAAGACAAAAAGACAACCCTCAGAATGGGAGAATATATTTGCAAATGAAGCAACTGATAAAAGATTAATCTCCAAAATGTACAAGCAGCTCATGCAACTCAATATCAAAAAAACAACCCAATCCAAAAATGAGCAGAAGACCTAAATAGACATTTCTCCAAAGAAGATATACAGATTGCCAACAAACACATGAAAGGATGCTCAACATCACTAATCATGAGAGAAATGCAAATCAAAACTACAATGAGGTATCACCTCACACCAGTCAGAATACCCATCATCCAAAAATCTACAAACAATAAATGCTGGAGAGGGTGTGGAGAAAAGGGAACCCTCTTGCACTGTTGGTGGGAATGTAAATTGATACAGCCACTATGGAGAACAGTATGGAGGTTCCTTACAAAACTAAAAATAGAACTACCATACAACCTAGCAACCCCACTACTGGGCATATACTCTGAGAAAACCGTAATTCAAAATCATGTACCACAATGTTCATTGCAGCTCTATTTACAATAGCCAGGACATGGAAGCAACCTAAGTGTCTATTGACAGATGAATAGATAAAGAAGATGTGGCACTTATATACAATGGAATATTATTCAGCCATAAAAGAAACGAAATTGAGTTATCTGCAGTGAGGTGGATGGACCTAGAATCTGTCACACAGAGTGAAGTATGTCAGAAAGAGAAAAACAAATAACATGTGCTAACACATATATATGGGATCTAAATAGAAAAAAAAATGGCTATGAAGAACCTAGGGGCAGGACGGGAATAAAGATGCAGACCTATCAGAGAATGGACTTGAGGACACGGGGAGGGGGAAGGGTAAGCTGGGACAAAGTGAGAGAGTGGCATGGACATATATACACTACCAAATGCAAAACTGAGAGCTAGTGGGAAGCAGCTGCATAGCACAGGGAGATCAGCTCAGCTCGGTGCTTTGTGACCACCTAGAAGGGAGGGATAGGGAGGGTGGGAGGGAGGGAGACCAAGAGGGAAGAGATATGGGAACATATGTATATGTATAGCTGATTCACTTTGTTATAAAGCAGAAACTAACATACCATTGTAAAGCAATTATACTCCAATAAAGATGTTAAAATAAGTAAATTAATTAATTAAAAAAAAAAAAGATGTCCTAAGATTCTCTTGCTTTTCTCCCACTGGTATCTGTTTGTCAACTGTGGAATATCTATATAATGGAATGCTACTTAGCAATAAAAAGGAACAGACTACTGGCTCTTCCGCCCTGGCAGCCATTGAAGAGCAGCAGCCATAGCTCTGTGCTAACCCATGGCTGTGGGCCTCAACAAGGTCCACAAGGTGACCAAGAAGTGAGCAAGCCAAGGCACAGCCACCGCCGCGGGTGCCTCACCAAGCACACCAGGTTCGGCGGGACATGATCCGGCAGGTGTGTGTCTTCACACCTTATGAGCGGAGGGCCATGGAGCTGTCTCCAAGGACAAGCGGGCCCTCAAGTTCATCAAGAAAAGGGTGGGGACACACATCCGTGCCAAGAGGAAGAGAGGGAAGCTGAGCAACGTCCTGACCGCCATGAGGAAGGCAGCAGACAAGAAGGAGTGAGCCTTTCCCCGCTGTGCACAATAAAACTTTTTCAGAAAGAAAAAAAAGGAACAGACTACTGATAACAGTCTAAACAAATCTAAAAATCATTATGCTGAGTAAAATAAGTCAAGCAAACAATAGGACCCACGTATATTCTATTTCTATCAAATTCTAGAAAATGCAAGCTAAAATGTAGTAATAAGTAATTCAGAGATTATCAGAGAGCTGTTCAGGAATTGAAAAAAGCACAAGGAAACTTTGGGGGGATGATAGAAATGTTTACTGTATTGATTGTGGTGATGGTTTCATGTCTCTATATGAATGTCAAAATTGGTCAAATCATACAATTTAAACATGTGCAGTTTATTATACATCAATTAAAATTTAATAAAGTTATACTAAAATGAAGCCCCAAATAAACATTTTTCGAGAAAAAAGTGTTGAAAAAAGGATTGTCAGTAAACCTGCACTGAAAGAAATTATGTTACTAAAATTTATTCAATAAAATGAAAAGGACACACCAGGTAGAAATTTGGATATACTAAAAGAAATTAACAGTAGCAGAAATGGTAAATACATGAGTAAATTTTTAAAAATTAAAACAAATTTGGCTGTTTATAGTCAAAACTATATCAGTATATTGTCAGGTATGTAACCAGTGTAGAAATTAGATGTATGTATGTATGTATCAAATAATCAATTCCATTGGTTACATTCAGAGTTGCCCTAAAATGTGGAAGGGAGACTGTCCTCTGTATCTCAAATGAACTAGGCATTTCCCTGGGAATTGCTGGGGAGGGACCAATTTGTGAGCAGTCAGCTGAAGGAGTAAGTGCCTGTGTCCTGAAGGGGAATCCCATCAATGCACCACAGCATCCACTATAATAATATTCTTCTTCTTATTATTTTTTTGATTGTCAGTTCAGGGTTATTTTTAAATAAATTTGTTTCATTGTTTTTACATACGTTATCTGTATAATACTGATCAGAGAAAATCAGTGTTCACAAAAAGAAATGTATACCATCCCTTATAACACTCACAGTGCACAAACTATGATGAAATATAACCAGTTAGGAGACACTATATGCTATATAATTTATCACTATAAATATGATTCTGAAAATTAGGTACATGAAATATGAAACAATGGGAGGATTTACACATTGATATAGTAGAAAGTATGTGATGCTACAGTATAGCCTACAAACAATAATAAATCAGAACTTTTACTTATTGCTGAATATCGTTTTGTGTGTCACATATAATTTCATAGGTAATTTTATAAAAATCCTCACCTCCCTGGCTCACAGCAACTTTTGAAACTCCCTTTGTTTTGCAAGCCTCCTCAAAGACTTAGAGGCAAGTGTAAGTATGTTTTACTGATTGATGTTTAGAAATCCTATGAAGTTTAGAATAAGATTTGCTAAGAAAGATACCTGGTTTAATTACGGAATAGGTACCACATATGGAAACACTGGGAACTAAATATTGAATGTCTGTTTACTCTTGATAAGTACTTTCTTCATCTGTCAGATGAGGAAGGGAGGATCATGGTTTATATTTTGCTAATGGATTTTCTCTCTGTTAACAAACCCAAAGCTTGAAGTGGAGAAAAACTGCCTCATATCCCTACTTCTCTGATATCCATATCCATTTCCCTGTTACTTTATTCTTAAATTGTAGATTTGAAATGTAGCCACACTTATTTATGCTTTATGCTTGAGGTTATGTTGTGTGATTAAAGAACAAACTAGACGGGAAAACCAAGTATTTGTCCTTTCCCTTTATAAAGCTACCATAAAGTTTCAGGAAAATGGCTGAATTTAAAATTGGCAGTTTTAATATTTACATGATAGTTTTATGAAGATCATATAACAAATCAAAAGCTAGTAAATTGGGCTTCCCTGGTGGCTCAGTGGTTGAGAGTCCACCTGCCGATGCAGGGGACACAGGTTTGTGCCCCAGTCCGGGAAGATCCCACATGCCACGGAGCGGCTGGGCCCATGAGCCATGGCCGCTGAGCCTGTGCATCTGGAGCCTGTGCTCCGCAATGGGAGAGGCCACAACAGTGAGAGGCCCGCGTACCGCCAAAAAAAAAAAAAAAAAAGCTAGTAAATAATGTTAGAGGAATTCAGTATCACATCCCTAGATAAGGTTATATTTTATGTATTCTTTTAATTATTGTTGAACAGGTATATTTAAAAGGCATAAAGACATTTTTAAAATGATTTTTTAATAAAATGTCATTATATTCTGTCTTTCAACAGACAACCAATGTTTCTTTTTCATTTTTTTCTAGAAATATGATCTTTATATACACCCATATTATCTATGTATCTATCTATCTGTCTGGGCATATTCTTTTCTCCCATTTGGCATTGACGAAGGCGAGCAAATGATTCCAAGACAATGAGGCTCTGTTAGATATGGAAGTACATACCTACAGAAGAAGTATCTAAACCTTAGAAAGAAAGGACTAATTGCAGGCTTAATGGTATGAGGCAACTGCTTTATTTTTATTAAAAATAATGTCAAAGTAATATATACCCAAGAGCTCGCAATCCAGATAAACAGACTCGCAATACACATTCCTCACCTCCAAGGACATTCCTTTAAGGCAATTACCTTCAAATATTTCTAGTTTTATTCTTTTGATGTTTAAACTCTTAAGCTCTACGTAATGTCTATGGACAATATTTATTGACTCTATTAAAAAAAATTACTGCATTTAAATTATCACAACCTTCTGGTTGTTTCTTATTCCTAAACTTGACAGCTGTATTATTATTCTAGTTCTTCTCTTATAGGGAAAATCTTGAATTCTTTTTCCTTTTTTATTTCTGTATGACTTTCAGCCATTTATCTCTTTGTTTAAGGTTTTTACCTTACTTTATATAAACTGTGTGTGTATACATATATATAAATTTATTGAAAATATGGGACATTATTTTTCATTGTAAGTTTATAATAAATTCTTTTTTAAAAAGCAATTATCTCCAGAATTACATAAAAAGCCTTTTCCTCCAAAGTCAGTTTTCAGAAATAACCATAAAATGCTTGTGTAACACTTCTAAATGTTCGATATGTGGTGTACAAGCACATGAATGTATGCATTATGATATGACTAATCAATATTGTAGGGTTAGACTTTTAGTTTGTTTCTGCTGTTTTCCTGTTAAATTAACAAGAAACATCCTTTGAAACTACATATACTTTGCAAATATATTCTCAGGATAAAATTTTATGAACAGATATGATTAGTCGAGTCATATATGTAATTTTAATTTTTACAGATATTTTCAAATTGCCTGCTAAAATGGGTGCTTCTCTTTATAATGTCACATCTTACACTCTCATGTCTTATAATCAATTATTTATCTCTTCATCTATATGATAATCATGTTTCCTTATAATTTTCTGTCTGGATGATCGATCCATTGGTGCAAGTTCCCTGCTATTTTTTTACTGCTGTCTATTTCTCCCTTTAGGTCTGTATATGTGCTTTATATATTTAGGTGTTCCTATATCGAGTGCATAAATATTTAGAAATGTTATATCATCCGGTTGGACTGACCCTTTTATCATTATGTAACAACCATCTTTATTTCCTATTACAGATTTGTTTTAAGTTTTTAATTTTTTAAAAAATTTTTATTGGAGTACAGTTGATTTACAATGTTGTATAAGCTTCAGATGTACAGCAAAGTGAATTAGTTATACATATACATATATCTACTTTTGTTTACAGTTTTTCTTTTTAAGTGTATTTTATCTAAGTATAGTTACTCCATTTTCCTCTTGGTTTCCATTTGCATGGAATATCTTTTTTCACCCTTTCACTTTCAGCCTGTGTGTGTCTTTACAGTTGAAGTGATGCTCTTGTAGGCAGCATATAGATGGGTCCTGGTTTTTTTTATCCATTCAGCCACTCTGTGTCTTTTGATTGGAGAATTTAGTCCCTTTACATTTAAATTAATCATTGACAGGTATTTACTTATTGCCATGTTGTTCATTATTTTCCAGCTTTTTTTTTTTTTTTTTTTTTGCAGTACACAGGCCTCTCACTGTTGTGGCCTCTCCCTTTGTGGAACACAGGTGCCAGACAAGTGGACTCAGTGGCCATAGCTCATGGGCCCAGCCGCTCCATGGCATGTGGGATCCTCCCGGACCGGGGAATGAACCGGTGTCCCCTGCATTGACAGGCAGACTCTCAACCACTGTGCCACCAGGGAAGCTATCCAGCTGTTTTTAAAATTCTCTCTTCCTTTCTTCTTCTCTTGCTCTTTTCATTGATATTTGATGAATTTCTTTAGTAGTATACTAAAGAAAATGTGATATATATATTCAATATATATATCAGTGTATTTTAAGTTGATCATAACTAAAGTTTTATCCCATTCCAATGCTCAACATATTTGCTCATCACCCTCACATTCTATGTTTTCAATTTCAAATTTTATTGTCATTTTTATCTTGTGTATCCCTTATTTAATTACTGTAATCATGTTATTTTACTACTTTTGTTTTTTAACCTTCAGATGAGCTTTATAAGTAATTAATCCACTACCTTTACTATATTTTACCTTTCCAGTGAGTTTTATTCTTTGATATGTTTTCTTTTTACTAATTAGTGGCCTTTCTTTTCACCTTTAAGAAGTCCCTTTAACATTTCTTGTAAGGACAGTTTAATGGTGATGAACTCCTTTGCTTTTGCTTATCTGGAAAACTCTTCATTTCCCTTTCAATTCTGAATGATAACTTTCCTGGGTAGAGTATTCTGGGCTGGTAGCTTTCATCTTTTTTTTTTTTTTTTTTTCTTCTCTTCTCTCAACACTTTGACCAGCACAGTTGCCTTTAATATTTTCTTCTAGTCTTTAATTTTTGACATTTTAATTATGATGTGTCTTGGAGTGGGTCTTTGAATTGTGAATTTTTATGACACATATTAAGATTTATTTTTATTTAACAACTACTCTCTTGTGCAATACATTTGTTACAATTATTTTCAAGTATGTTTTATGTTTCTTTGCCAGGCAGATTTAAAAAAATTTTTGTTTTGATATTTTCAGCCTTTCTTCCTAATCATTGTTTTTTGTCATTTAAGAAATGTTTTGCAAAGTATTTTGTTTTAATCATCTGGGTTCTTTCATACTAGTACAAGGTTTTCATTTATTTTATATATTAATTCCATCAGAATTTAAATATATTGTGTGCTTCCTTCTGGGATTATTTTCATACTTATATTCTCTAAATTGACTGCAGTGTTCTAAATAGTAGAATCTTTATGAAGAACCCCTCAAATATTATTGTTGCTCTTTTATTTTATTTTTATCTACTTTAGTGCTTCAGAGTTCATTAGGACTGTATTTTCCAGGGAAGAGTTTCTGTGAGATTTTCTTGTTTCTTATGAAGCAAATCTCTTTTGTTTATCTATCTTAAGTTTCTCTTCAACATGATTACTGTATTTCAACTTTCTTTTGTTGGCCTGCTGTTTCTTCCTTAGACATATTTTCATTGTGAATCAAATTTCCCTGCTATCTCTTATTATGAGTTTATTCAAATTCTTCTAATGACTTTGTTTTTTATTTATGTTAATCAGTTTTGTTTTCTTGCATTCAAAGAACCCTAGCTGGTAGAGTTCTTCTAACTTTCACCAACTGCTGTTAAAATACTCCTATTAAACCTTAAGCTAGAAGTTTAGTTGGCATTTCCCTACCTATGAATGCATCCCCTAGGTCCACTGATTTAACATACCTGTTTTAATGTGAGTTAGTGACTGGAGTGAGTGCTTACAAGTTTTTTTTTTCTAGAAGTGATCACCAGAGTCCATTAGATTGGCAATTTAAGTTTAGTTGTGCTAATTGCCTACATTATCAGTTCAGAAAGTTTAAGTCTGTGGGTCCAATCACTTTCTCATGGGCCTTTCAGATAGAGTCCATTTTAGCAGAACTAGCATTAAAAACTCCCTTCTATGCCTCAAATCTCTTTCCTTCTAACTCTCATAGCCCAAGGTAGTATACAAAGGGAAAGAAGGAGAATCTTCTCTGAGTGTGAAGCACTGTAGACACATTCATCTGCCCCCACCTATGACCCCCTTCTCACAATAGTTTCTACCAAGTTAGGGACTGGTAAATGCCCTTGTCTAAAAGTGGGATAATCAGTGGCTTGGAAGAATGCTTCTTTGCTTTGGAAAAAGAACCAGTGCAGGGGAGACACAGTGTAGTTAATTAGGGACCACCAGGGGACCAGTAGAAGACTATATTTCTCTGTCCCCAGTTTTGTAATATATAGTTTTTTTCCCCCCAAGAGTCAAATGAACAAGTTAAGTCTTAAATTATCCTGCATATGCTCGCAAAAAGAGTTATGTGCTAGGTGAATGAAACCTAAGAAACACTGTGCAAAACAAAAACCAAGATCTGAAAGAAGACAATGAGAAAAGACCTCATTAAATGTTCCCATACTTTCAGACTAAACCTTGCAAGAAACTAGCAACCATAAATCCATGAAAAAGCCAGTGTTTGCATGGCTGCATCACAGCTGGAGCTAGCAATGTCTGGATTCATTCCTCATGTTAGAAGGAATTAATGGAGGAAACTAGATTATATTTGATTTTGAGGTATTTTTAAACAAATTCCATTCACATCTATTTTCAGTATATTAGTTTATAATATTTACTCAATGAAGCCATTGTGTGGGGGGGTGGCAATTCTAAGAAAATCAGTTTTAACATCCTGAGCTGAAATTGAACCTTGGATAATCTTTAAATCAAACACACTAATACTCAGCTATTTTTATCTCTTTTATGTATCATCACATGTGCATTGTATTACAATCCAGATCTCAAGTGCATATTTTAGGGAAAAAATAAATAATACTACTTTTCTGTCTGAGGGAGCAGTTTATATCCAGCTAGAAGTTTGTTGTCTCATATAACAATACTTGTCAAACATTGTAAATATATACACCTACATAGTGCCTCCAGCTTTAGATGAGAATTGTTGTATGAATTGGAAACTACATAGTTCTATCCTGGAAAACTTTTCCTAGGTTTCTCTACTTGTGAGACAGTAAAAGTAAACACTATGTTTATTGAGCAGGATTTATGAAGCTGTCAGAACACTGACACATGGCAATAAAATGTATTGTGTCTGGAGTCTAGATAATCTGCAGCTGAATGAATTACACTAATTCTGGTGCTTGCATATTCATGCTATGGAAATAGTTCTTGTAACAGATTTCTTCATTGTCTGCAGGTGCCACAGCATGGCTAGAAGTAGAGTTAATTGCACTCCAGGACGTGTAGGAAATCACACGTCCATAGAGTTAGCTTGTTTTCTGGAAGACTATTCATGATTTGTGTAAGGAAGCCAAAATACCCATAATTAAATTATCAAAACTGCAACACTTAACTTTTGAAAAGACATTCAAAATAGAGATAGAAATTTCTCATTATTATGTTAATATCAAAATTTTATCTAAATCTGCATTCCAATTAAAATGTACACTTATGTTCCAAATTTAATGTCATTTGATAAAATGAAAGTGTTTGTTATATCACCACAGTCAAGCTACTTGCATAGCTGCTATACCTCCTAGCTAAATGAGATTACCTAGCTCTGTAAGCTTAATTAGAAGAGATGTTTTCCCTTATGGGGCATATTAAAAGCAAAGTGTTTTATTTACTTCAGCAGAAGGTACATTAGGGGATCTGAAAGAAGAAGAAAATTAATCATAAAAAGGATGCACACACTATTTTCTTATTGTGACCCAGTATACACAGCTGCATTGCAGGATTCAGCTGGAAAAATGTGCCAATTCTCTGGATTTTGTGTTGGTTAATGATTAGGAATTGCCAATGTTTTTATTTTTTTTAGGTTTATAAAACATTTCAGAATGATTACATATATTAATAGTCCTATTTTCATCCAAGCCCATTTTATTTCTTTGTTGGATCTCTTCTTTGCCTTACAGATATTTTTCTTTGGAAAATTCTGAATTTTCTCTTTAGGAACAGCAAATATTTTGAGGACTCTTGTGATAGATCAACATATTAAATATACGAAAACAAAAACAAGATTTATTGTAATATTATTCGTATAATAAATGTAATAACACATATAAAAATTATGTATAGGCTTTTATAGACACCTAGAAAAATCAGTATCTTATGCCATCTTGGGAAATTATTCCATCAGGAAAAGGTGACACCAGGGCTGAATTTTGAAGAGAAAAAAAGCATTAACTGCTATGTTAATGAAGAAATTATGTTTATTAAAGTGAAAGCATTGTTAAAATGATGGAGATTTAAAGTGGCAAGTTATGGAAAAGTATAAATACATTGATATGGTGCTCATGAAGGATGTATCTAGGGTTAAAGCAGGGGATAGTGTGGGAGAGAGACCAGAATAAATAATAAGCTATAAATCTCATGCTAATGCATTTGAAAAGGATGCAAACAGTGACTTTGAAGGATTTCTAAAGCGTAATCTGCAAATCTCTTAAATCACAAATCTCTCTGACAACTGTGTGGAGGCTGAATAAAATAAAGAAGAGAGGGGCATCAGTACTGAAGGCAGGCAAAAGAATTAGGAGAATAGAAGATATAACATCCTAAATGTTTGGATTGCAGCATCATAATGAACATCTATAGATTTACAGTTTTAATTTCTGGTGACAATGCATTTTATATATGGTGGTGCAATATATGAATTAAAGTAATTAATACAGTTATTGATGTGACATTAATATGATAGCCCTAATAACATATTAATAGCCCTAATAACATTTCTCTTTTTTCCTAGTACACTCAAGTGCAAAGTAGATAGCCATTGTACCTAAATTTTTATTTAACCTCCCGAGATATAAAAGAAAGTATTGTTTTTCAAAGGAATTTAAATGTGTGAATTATGTGAATAAGAAACTATCTCTTGTAAAAACAGTAAACCATAAAGTAGAACTTCCTAGCACAGCCATAAATTTCAGTTTTCAGTTTGAAATTTCAATATTAAATAAGAATTTTTCAGGCAAAGGAAGTAATACAAATATATTATAGAACACTTGGAAAATAAATATGATCATATAATAATTGAAATTGCCTTCACTGACGTCTTCCTGAGAAGACGTCAGTGAAGTTTCACATTTTGTTAGGATTGTGGACTCTGAGAGGATACCCTTTCAGATACCTATGATACTAACTTTGTGTTTAATATATTGTTTACTATGCAATGTTGTTTATTTTAAAATGAAGTGATGTAGCAGCACAAACCAATCATTAAAAACTTAAATATAAATATACAGTAATATGTAATATAAATATAAAATGTGTAATGTATATAATACAAATATACTTGTTCATGTTTAAGTACATATTTAACATATATTAAATATGTATTTAAATACATTTACAATTTTCAAAATAAAAAGCAACCACAAATGAATGTATTTTGTGTGCTATACAATAGAACTTATAGTAACACAGTTCTTAATTTTATTTCGAATACAAGTTGCAAACATTTTCCTTGAGAAGTAATGTTAACCACTGAATGTTACTGGAGAAGATGCCTGACTCTTACAAACTAGTGTTACAGGGAGATTCTATCTATATGACTCTTACATAGCAAACGTGTTAAACGGTAGTAAATAAATACATAAAGAAGACACACAAAAATATTTTGCCCAGGTTCTTCTTCTCAAAGGTTGACTTGTTTCTGCAGTATCATACAATATTGACTCTTTCTTCAACATAAACTCAAAGAAAAATATATTTAATATATTTATAGTGATATGTCACTAAAACATAGATATCTATGACTAATTTTTAAATATTTCACAGAAGATTATTTTTCCCAAAATTGCATTCTTCCTTTTGGGGGCAGTTTATTCGATTGCTGAAACTTCACTGAATTATAAGCCTTCAAAGACTTAGAGGCAATAAATTGAATATATTTAATTTTTGGAACATTATTCTTAATAACACTTTTATTTAGTATGATTTACTCTAAAATTCTAAACATGCAAACCAACAAGCTAAAAGATACACAGATAATTCACTAAGCATTATTAGAAAATTTAGAAGTTTATTTCATTTTATATTTATTGTCTGAAACATATTTTTTAAATTCTACATGTTTATTAAACACCACTATTATGTGCCAGTAACTCTTCTAGACACCTGGGATACATCAGTGAAAAACCTGATGGAAATGCTTACCTTCTTTGAAAATTTGATCATAAATTTGTACAAATCTCTTACACTTGTATAAGAGATGTGTGTAACTACTTTACTAGACTTTAAAGAGCATCTTATATATTTGTTATTCATCTGGCTTTTATAAGAGATTATTTGTTTTTCTTTAAAGCCCTATGGTTGTTAAAAAGGTCATAATGCCATTACAACATCAATTTTACTTTGTAACTACAAAGCCATATATCTCCTTTGGACATTTTAAAATTTAGTACAAGCACTTTAATTTTATCACATTATTTTTGTAATTAACTTTTATTGAGTTCAGTTTCATCATGTTACTTGAGTTTGTTTAATTAAAATATTTCTTTGACTCATTAAAACAAATTACAGATAAGAAATTAAAATGTTCATTTTATTCTGCCACAAATGTACATAATTAATGGCTCAGTTATGGGTTGATCAATCTGTTGCTAGGGCCAGTACTACAGAGAAATTTATGTTATTTTTGTATTAGTTTCAACTAAATATCAACTATTATATTTACTGTTTATACCTTTTTATATGAAAATATGTATTTTATTTCCAAGATGAAGTTTTTTGAATTTACTATTTTATATTCCATATCCTTATGTTGGTTTTACATTTGATAATTGATGGCTAAAAAATTACATCAAACTGATCATTTAACAAATTAACAATTAACTGTTTTCAATAATTCTAGAAATTATAATTGTATCCAAATTACTTCATTTTTGCCATTTTCCACCTAGTTTCTTTCAAAAGTTAATTCATCCCAACAGAGTTTTAAACTGTGTGTGCACATACATGCATGCAAGTCTGTGACATCGGCTTAATGCTAGTTTCTTAATGAAAATATTTTTCTATCAAGTGATAATAATACCGTGAATTCAGAAGATTCCTAATATTTTCCTCCACTTTGTCAACTCAGATGGTCAGAAGTATATCCCCATATTCCTTGGGAGATTCAATCATACTTTTTTCTTGAAAATATTCTTCTTGGTTTCTAGAATATCATATATTCCTGAATTTTCTTCTTGGCAGTGGCCACTAATAGCATGCCTTGAAGAAAATCCAATAGCTTGGTGTGAAAAAGATTACAGAAATATAAAAATGTGTAACTGTGAGTCTCTGAGTATCTCCCTTTCTTATTACGAGTTACATTCTTAGGCACCAATGTGATTCTCTTTCTCATGCTATAAAATGTTATAAAATCCAGAGCTTCTGGTTCCTTAGCTCCTCTAACCTGGGACATTTCTCATTTCCTGTGAACTGTGCCCTGCCTGTCTGAATACACATGTGCCATTATGAGCAACTGGAGAATCACTGATGAGATTCTGCATCCACAAATCTACATCCTTATTTTATATTTCTTTTACACTGAGTGTTTGCTGGTTTAAGAGTAAACTGATATGAAAGCAACAACAAATCAAGTCTGAATCATCATTGTTCCCAATAATCCATTCTGAATTGGCTCCCTTTCTCTGGCTTAGTTTACATCTCCTTCTAAGACTACTTTATTCAATCTTTTTCATGCACTCCAACTCTCACTGTTAGAGATACAGCAAGGCATCCAAATAATTCCCGAATGATAGCAGCCAACCAAATGACTTAGAAGTCTAACGTCAACCTTGACCTTAAGATCTAGCAAATATAACCAATACCTTCTTAACATTTCCACTTGGATATTCATTTGATGACAGACTTAGTGTCTGTAATACTCAATTTTGATTCCTTTCTCACTTCAATCCTCCTCCTCCCTCAATGTTCCAACTCAGTAAGCAATAATACCCTACCCAAACTAGGGTCTTTGCTGAATCTCTCCTGAGAGCCAAAAGGCTCAGTACCAGAAACTTTTAGACATTTTGGAAGAAAGTAAAATTTTTGCAGAAACTCACAGGAGCAAGAATGTGAGAGAACTGGAAATTGAAAGAATACTATGAAATGTGATCCTCATACTGGCACCTTAGTTAGGAAATGAGTGCAGAAAAGGGAAGACTAAAGAAATAACTCTGTGTTTTATCCAGAAAAATCTGTCAGGAACATATGGCATGTAAGGTACAAACAATGGTGCTCCCTGGTCCAGATGACAATATGTGATGCATATTTAAGAGATTTTCTTCCAGGTTTATTTTAGAATATAGCCAGGATCAGGTGAAGGGACAAAATAGAAATGAGTGGCATTTGGCATAACCAGAATTCACAGATTCTGAATCTGTGATAACCCTCAGACAAATCTCCCTTAGCAGGAAAACAGCTTTCCTCTCTAAGAGCACCAGAGAAGCATTAGCCAAGAACTGAAGACATCATGCAGCTTGAAAGAAAAGTGCATGTTTTCAACAGAAATTTGTATCAGGAATATGCCCAGGCAATATAGCAGAAGAAGATGTGAGTGACTTATTTGTAAACACAAGCATGACTTCTGAAAATCTCAGCAATATTGTTCATGGTCACTGAAGGAAGATGGATGTCCTGAATACACATGTGGAATAAATGAGCTAAAAGATGATGGTTTTTATTATCACAAATATAATATGTACATATATACTGATGAATCTTGAGAATTCCAAGTTACTGAAGTCCTGCAGTACCATTTGTTATAGGGAATTAGAAATTGAATTAAGATAATTTCCTACAGAAAAACTTTCCAATTATTTAAGTTGGTTTAACTGATTATACCAATAATTATTAATTTAGAATTTAGGGTTCTGTGCCTATGGCAGATTCATCTTAAAAATATTTTAAAATGGGCTTCCCTGGTGGCACAGTAGTTTAGAGTCCGCCTGCCGATGCAGGGGACATGGGTTTGTGCCCCGGTCCGGGAAGATCCCACATGCCGCGGAGCGGCTGGGCCCGTGAGCCGTGGCCGCTGAGCCTGCGCGTCTGGAGCCTGTGCTCCGCAATGGGAGAGACCACAACAGTGAGAAGCCCGCGTACCGCAAAAAAAAAAAAATTTAAAATAAAAATAAATGGATTTTAAATCAAAGATAACCATTTAATGATGGTTAACTCATTTAATAATTAGTTGCAAATTAGCAGTTACTGCCTTTAAACATGGTCTCTCAAATCCCTCTTTTCTGTTCTTCTAGCGTTTGGGCACATTCTACAACTTTCTGTTACTTAAGTATATTCAACATTCCAGACTAGTTTAAATACTTAACCTTATATCTGATTCCAAGGTTTTTCATCCATAAATTCTGTTCAGTCAGTGAATTCGAAGTAGAAATCAAGTTATGACCTTTTTTTTCCTCCCTACAGATTTCTTTTTACTGACTTCAGTTTTCCCTCTGTTGGTCACAGCTTCTCTGGCTAAAAACCGATTAGCTGTTAACACAGCCCACTCAGCCTGCTTTGCTGGGGGCTTTCTTGGTTTTAGCACTGCAAGTCTCACAACCTGGCAAAGCCCTCATTCTTGGGAAAACTGAGAAGTATTGGTCATCCTATACAGCTAATCTCTGGAGATGAGATGAGGCTGAGACAGTGTGCTGCATAAACACTTTCCTTGGGGTTATTTTGCCATGTGATCAGCTCTCTTAGTTATTTACTTGACCCAGAGGACGCTCACACATTTTTGCCTTCCAAATAACATGAATGCTGTCTGCTTCAGCTCCTCTCTCCCTCCCACTCTCAGCTCTCTAAAATTTCCTTCCTATTCTATTTTTCTTATTCATTTAGGCAGGATCAGAGACTGGCAAGCTACTCCAATGCAGAAAAGCAACCTGAGAATGGGAGAATGAAAGCCAGTCAACTATTTGTGGCACCATCTACAATGTCTACTAGTGACCCTCTTTGGAACTTATTCCTTCAGCTGACTTTAGGGAATGATCAAGCACTTTTTCTCCCAAGAAAAGAAGAAGGAAAAAACAAAAATAAAAATAAAAACAAAAACAACGGGAGTGGTGGATGGGTTAAATGGGTGAAGGTGGTCAAAATGTACAAACTTCCAGATATAAATTAAGTAAATCTTAGGCATGTAATGTACACACAGCATGATGACTATAGTTAATAATGCTGTACTGTATATTTGAAAGTTGCTAAAATAGTAAATCTTGAAAGTTCTCATCACAAGGGAAAAAATGTGTAACCATGTGTGGTGATGAATGTTAATTAGATATATTGTGATGATCATTTTACAATACTCACATATATCGAATCATCATATCATATATGTGAAACTAATATAATTTATATGTCAATTATATCTCAGTTAAAAATAATATATAAAATCATTACAACTTTGTTGCTATTTCCAAAGTTACTATCAGGAATTTAACTGTTGCTAATACTTCCATGAAAATCTGCTGCCATCACCAACACAGTTACTGATGATAATACCGTTGTCACCCCTAATAATATTGTTTCAGAAGGTCCTGAAAAAAAAAACAGGAAGAAAGCTTTTGCTTTCTAGATGTCCCAAACACTGATAAGAATAGCTGAGCTAGAATTATTAATAAATGAGTGGAGGCTGGGTGAAAGAGTTTGGAACTCTTTGGTGGGTTCAAATATTGGTGATGGTAGTGGTATGAAGTCATTTGAAGATGCTTCTCTGGTGACCTCTTAAGCTCACAAAAACGATTTTTGAAAATCCTGAGCAAGCATCACTTTGGTGCTGTCCTGGAGGATGGGACTAGTAGTCACTGTGAGAAAGGCATAAAGCCCCACAAAGATCCTTCTCCTGGATCTTTCCTATTGAGCAAAAGGCTAAAAATATGGAAGAGAGGGGGTAGGGCTACATAAACGGCCACCCTAGGGTGATAGTAAGCAACAAAGGTAGTTATAGAAAAGGAACAGGAAAAATAAAAGGTAGAAATATGTTCTGGACACAAAACTACAGCTGTGTTAAGAGCAAGAGCATGGAGAAGAACAAATGTCCAAGACCCAAGGATACAGTACCCACCCAAGACTGAGACTTAACCAGAACAACATAGGACTCCACTGCACCCTCACTCTCAACCGGAATAACAAGCAAAGAGCAATAAGTAAAAGTAAAACACCGCATCAAGAGTTCAGAGCTGAACACAGGAGAGAA
Source organism: Platanista minor (assembly GCA_004363435.1). Taxonomy (NCBI): domain Eukaryota; kingdom Metazoa; phylum Chordata; class Mammalia; order Artiodactyla; family Platanistidae; genus Platanista; species Platanista minor. The sequence continues at coordinate 24,552 of RJWK010030021.1, forward strand.
CTTTAACAGAAAGTGGAGCAGGGACTGAGAAATATCCTCTGGCTAACCAGTCTCGACCTACCTTAACATAAGGTATTATTAATTGAAAAATTTGAAACTAGTTAAAGAGTAGTACTACAAATAGGTTATTTTTGTTAACAGACACACACAAAATTTTATTAAATATTGAGAGATATGGAATCTAATGGCCACTATGAGTATGGCTTTAAATTCTTCTCATTTCATACACATTAAATTTAAATAATTAGGTATGCATTAAAATACACTTCTCTGAATGATTAGATGCAACATAATTTTAATACAAGGGAATTAAAATTTTCAAAGAACCAGCAAGGATTGATTTTATGCATTTTTTAATTGTTTTTAAAAAAAGTTTTAAAATATATATATAAATTGA
>RJWK010030022.1:0-24945 GCA_004363435.1 Platanista minor
GTTCCCTGTGCTATACAGTAGATTCTTATGAGTTAACTATTTTATATATAGTAGCACGTATATGTCAATCCAAATCTCCCAATTTATCCCACCCCCATTTTCCCCCTTGGTAACCATAAGTTTGTTTTCTACATTTGTGACTCTATTTTTGTTTTGTAAATAGGTTTATTTTTACCTTTATTTAAGATTCCACATATAAGTAATATCAGATGATATTCGTCTTTCTCTGTCTGACTTACTTCACTCAGTATGACAATCTCTAGGTCCATCATGTTGCTTATATTTTAAAATTTTCACAACTAATCACTTTGGGTTTACAGAGACTAGAAATAAACAGGAAATTATTTCAATTTACCTAAAACAGAAAATACCAATGCATGAAAAAATAATTAGAATGACTAGGAAGAGAAAGTGGTAAAGCACCAGTGATACAAAGGACTCAACGTAGCAATGTCTGTTCATCTTTATTCTTCTCTTACCATGAAGCATGACCATTTAGGTATTCACTCTTTTAAGCAGCCACAGGTATTAGTTTCCTTTAATTACAACAAATTCTACAAACTTAGTTGCCTATAACAACAAAATTTATAATTTTACAGTTTCGGAATTCAGAAGTCTAAAATGAATCAGCAGAACTGCATCTTTCTGGAGGCTCTAGGGGAGAATCCATGTCCTTGCCTTTTATACACTCTAGAGGTCATTCCTTGGCTTGTAGCCCTGCATCACTCCAGCTTCTGCTTCCATGGTCACATATCTGGCTCTGACACTCCTTTTAAAAAGGACCTTTGGATTATATTGGGTTCTCTTAAATTATCCAGGATAATCTTCCCATCTCAAAACACTTTATTACATCTGTAAAGTTCCTTTTTCCATGTAAGGTAACACATTCATAGGCTCTGGGAGATTAGTTTGTGAACATCTTCAGAGGCCATTATTCTGACTGTGATCCCACCCTCATCCCCCATTCAGTGTCTCAAGATGAGTAGCATTCCACCTGGCTAATTGTGAGAAAGATCTGTGGAGTTTTAAAAATGACCCATTCTGGATCCCATCTCCAGAAGCTCTGGTTTAACTGGCTTAGAGTTGAGGCCCAGGGATCTATATTTTTTGAAAGATTCCCACTGGCACCCTATGTTAAGAACCATGTCCATTATACAGTATTGAATGATTCTCAAATTCTCTTCCATGGATTTAATTCCTAAGAATAAAGTATATTCAAATATAGTTCAGTTTTGCCTCAATAACTCAGTTATTCTAACGAGTCTTACAAAAGTTAATCCCTCTTAAATGTGCAAACATAAACTCAGCATTATCTGTCCTTGGTTAAAAAAATTAATTTTCAAATCCAGTTTGGTCCCATCATTTTTGCAAAACTTTCTTTGTAGAAACTTTTAAAAGTATTATCTTTCTCTTCCAAATTTATACTTACTTATTATTTATACCCATTAATTCAGCTTCCCTAACTCAGAGGAAGCTGCTTACATCACTGCTTTGACACCTTACAAGAAGTGACTTGTATCTTGGATTGCTTTCCTGTTCTTCCTGAACAGATGTGCCTGCGATCCTGGGTATGGATATTTGTTACCACAGTACATGGTTTACTTTCATAAAACATAAACTTCCCTGAATATTTGGGAGAAATATTAATGGTAATAATAAATTTCATAAAAGATTATTAAAATTAGTGTTATTTAAAATAAACAGTATTGCATCAACAACAAAAGGAATACTGATATGAATGCATTTTTTTCAGGCTCTGTGGTTTCCTGATTAATACTATTGGGTCTATATAGAATCCTCTCGAAGAAAAAATGAGGTTTGGAAAGGTAACTTCTATTCCTATATTATGGAATAACAGGTATCGAGGGCAGGGTGTCTGGAGAGACCATGTAGAATAGCAGAGAGGAACTTTGGTAAAATGAAGAAATGTAAAATATTAATCATTTCTTATTGGGCAGAGACTCAGTGGGGGTCTTCAGGAGAGTGGAGGACAGGTGCTCTCAGAACTTAGGTACCTACCTACCTATTTCTTCTCTCACCTCACCTCCTAGTCTTTTTTTCCCCTACCCTACTTCACTTGTCTCTTCTCTCAACTGAAGATACCACGCCCCTTTCCCTCAAAATATTCCGAAAAGACATGAAAGTCATTTGTTTTGTAGGCAATCTCTGCTTTCATCCCTGCAACTGAAATGTCCTTGAGGGAAAATAACAAACAAAACAAAATGATGGCTATATTCTTTGTAAAGGGAGAGAAAAATGTACACAAATTAAAGTCTCAATAAACTTTGTGCCCACGCATTATATAAAGTACTTCTTCTCAATAATACCCTCAGGTAAGTATCATGAAATACATACTGCTCGGTCCCCAAATATTTAGTGAGTGTAAATATATACGAACCCCCTAGAAAAGCTAGCTTCGTGACCTGGGGTCACTTCCCTGAGCCTCAGATTTTTCATTTTTAAAATAAGGATGTTAGACCAGGTAATCTCTAAGGATACTTCCAAGCCCCAAATCTACTTGTATGTTATTGAAACTATGTGAAGAAAAACACTCAGTGGAAAAGCAACTTATAAAAGATTTAGCTTACTCTTGCCAGAGATTTTTCATCTTAGCAGGTTTTATGTCATAATGGGAACAGATGCCATTTGACTTTGTAATTCGAGTTTAATTGATTCACAGACTTATGGTGCCCTGCAGTGCCGTGGCTTCTCCAAGTAGGAGAGAATTGCTACTTTAGAAGATCTTTAGATTCTCTGATTGAAATTATGCTTATGTTTCATGCTGAAATTATAATTGCCTTTCTGATTTTTCCCAAGGACCTGCCCTTGGCCTGCTTTTCCTCTGTTCACTCCCTTTTGTCAAGCCCTTTCCTGGAATCATCCATCACCTCCTTTTAGAAAACTCTAAAGCATGTCCCTTTCCTAGTTCATCCTGCGTTTCTATCTGCTTGCTGGACATCTCCACTTTTAAAATCCATAAGGACTAAAACTCAGAATGCCAAAAACAGAATCACTTTGTCTCCCTTTATCCTACTATGCCATTCTTCTGTGATTATCATCTGCATCTTCTCAGTCACTAAGGCTGGGAAACGTCTGCTGTGATGTCAGAATTCTGCCTTTCTCACGCTTCCCTATGAGTGATGGGGTTCTAGAATAGCATAATTGCTAAGAGTACCAGTTTTGAAGAGAGATGACCTGGTTCAAATCTCAGCTCCCCTGGGCCCCCACTGTGTGGTCTTGGGCCTCAGTTACCTTTCTCTGAAATGGAGCCCCAGCTCTTCTCTTAGGCTTGTCATGAAGATAAGATTAAATAATGCATGTAGAGTTCTTGGCACTGAGTAATCACCTAATAAATGAGAATGATTTTCTTAGTTGAGTTCCAAACTCCTCAGTATTTTTCTCAAACCTCCATTCCCTCTTGCAGCACTAAGATCACTTGAATTTTCTTTGCCTCAAACATAACCTTTTGACTGATTCCCTTTTTTGTCATATTAACCTCCTATTTACCATACCTGTCTCTGGCTTCCCATTTTCTTCAGAAAAGCTTTCCATTTCTGATTTCCTATTGAATGAAATCAATATTCTTTAGTCTAGCATCCAAGAGAACTCATGATCTGGACATATGTTCTTTTCCAAATTTATTTGCTATAGTTCTATTACCTGTAACTTAAATCCAAACAACTTTAAATGGCTATTTTCTTCTAACAATACTATGTAATTTCCCCATATTAACATTCACTCTTGCATGTTCTCTCTGTCAATAGCACCACACCCATGATGGAGCTCAAACACTACTTTGTTCTTTATTTCCCCCATCATCTGGGAGTTTTTAGTCTTCACAATGATGTGGTATCAGTATTTTCTTTATTCAACAAATGGATTTGAATATCAAGAATGATTATGCTGTCCGTCTACTTAGTAATATAAGATCTGGGACTCACCAGACTGCAACAAGCCTGGCATGTAGAATCCATGCTGCCAACTTGCACTGAGGAATTGTGTCGTTCCTCTATAATTTGTTTACTTTCTCCCTGAAGTCTATTTTCTCTGGATGATTTTAGTACTGAAAAGAAGACAGAGGCAGCAGCAGGTGTATGAATGTTTGCTGATAAATGCTGCTTTATTGTTCTGTGACACAAAAAATAATACATGACAGAGAGCTGCATATTGCAATACTATGAAAAGAATCATTCTTTTTTTAAAAGTAAAGAATATTGAGAAATACAAAAATATTAATTTAGGGCTTCTCAGTATGGGTGAAACAGACAATAATTTCCTAAAGAATTTGATCTACTGTATTTAAAATTATTTACTCTATTTGGTTGCCAAAAGAGCTGAAGTGTGAATTAAAACTGTATTTATACAATTTTTCTCACTGTTCTAAATGTAGAAAAAATTAATTTATATTAACTTTATATAAATCATATATATATGTAATGTATTTATTACCACAGAAAGGATCTAATCAAAATTAAGTGTAAAATTGAGCATGGTAAATTAATAAGTTGGGAATCTCAAAAACGGGGACAGGACTTCCCTGGTGGTGCAGTGGTTGAGAGTCCGCCTGCCGATGCCGGGGACACAGGTTCGTGCCCCGGTCCGGGAAGATCCCACATGCCGCGGAGCGGCTGGGTCCGTGAGCCATGGCCACTGAGCCTGAGCCTCTGGAGCCTGTGCTCCGCAATGGGAGAGGCCACAACAGTGAGAGGCCGGCCTACCGCAAAAAAAAAAAAAAAAAAAAATTGGGGACACAAAATGCTTCACAAACCTGTGCATTAAAATAACTGTAAAGGGGCTTCCCTGGTGGCGCAGTGGTTGAGAGTCCGCCTGCCGATGCAGGGGACGCGGGTTCGTGCGCCGGCCCGGGAAGATCCCACATGCCGCGGAGTGGCTAGGACCGTGAGCCATGGCCGCTGAGCCTGCGCGTCCGGAGCCAGAGGCCACAACAGTGAGAGACACGCGTACCAAAAACAAACAAACAAAAAACCAAAATAACTGTAAAGGACAGAACATGACAAAATTGCAAAAGACTGGGGGAAAAATCAGCCTGAAAGTAAACCTATTAACAAACAGTTCTCGAAGTAGGAGATATATAGAACTGAATTTAAAATCACAATTAGTGGGAAACATTTATTTTGCTCCTGAGAGGACTCAGAATTGCCAAAATTGAGAAAGTCTTACTGGGAAACTCATAGCTTCCTCCACCTCTGTCTCCCAGCTTACAGTCTTAGAATAATCAGAGAACTGAACAACCATCCCTCTTCTTCATTTTCATTCAGTACGAACAATATCATTTTCTCTACTTTCACCCATTTCACATCTACCAAAATCTCTACATAGGTATTCATCTTTAGATTGCAACATACATACACTCACACACACACATTAGAAATTAAATGTAATTTGTGGTGTTACTCCTAGTTTGAAGGGATGAGGGACAGGAAATGTTGATTTTTAAAGAAAGTTTCATAGTTTGGAAAGAATAAGAGAAATACAACTGATAATAGTATTTGATGGGAAATGTAGTTTTTGTTTGTGCAAATTGGGCAGTTTTTTAGTGACCAAATCTATCAGAAAAGAACTTTGTTGAAACAAGCAAAAGTAATCTTGAAGTCTGTTTAATAGCACTGGTTTTGAAGTGCATCCTATCATTAAATTTTCTATATTTTTAAGGTGAATTGGGACTAATGCCCATATACAAGTTAACAGTGACCAAGGCTGAAGGGAAGCCCAATTCTTCACTTGATGGCAAACATGGGTCTGGCATAGACCTCAGACTGTTCAACAATCAGTAAACAAATAAACCAAATAATCCAAAATGAGACATATAAAATATACTTCAGCACAGTGAAACGTTTAATATCATCCTCAATAGCTCAAAGAATAAAAATGCTACTGAAAATTATTTCTCAGTAAGAAACCAAAGGAAAAAATAGAATTTGTTTTACAGTCTCAATACAATGCAATTGTACATGAAGCACAAATACTACTTGCTTAGAACTGTGCCTGGAACATAGTAAGTATTCAGCAGTTTGTAACTATTGCTACTAGAGAGTGACAAAGTATTATATGATGTGAAAAGGGTCAATCCATCATGAAAGTATGACTATCAGGCTTCCCTGGTGGTGCAGTGATTAAGAATCCGCCTGCCAATGCAGGGGACACAGGTTCAAGCCCTGGTCCAGGAAGAACCCACATGCCGCAGAACAACTAATCCCATGCGCCACAACTACTTAGCCTGTGCTCTAGAGCCCACTAGCCACAACTACTGAAGCCCTTGAGCCTAGAGCCCGTGCTCTGCAACAAAAGAAGCCACCGCAATGAGAAACCCGCGCACCACAGTGAAGAGTAGCCCCCAACTAGAGAAAGCCCGCACACAGCAATGAAGACCCAATGCAGCCAAAAACAAACAAACAAACAAACAAACAAACAAATAAATAAATAAATAAATAAACTGAAAAAGAATAAAAGAAAGTATGGCTATCATGAGCATATGTACACCTAACAGAACCCAAAATATATGAAGCAAAAACTCATAGAATTAAAAAGGGTGAATACACAATGCAATTATAATACTTGAAAACTTCAATACCCCATGTTTAGTAATGGAATAAGCGCTAATGGTTCCAAAAAGATACATGAAGCAACTTAGCTGGCAATGGGAAACTGGGTTAATAAGGTAAAAGCTACTCATGATTTCTTGTTCTGAGAGAAACAATACTAGCTTTGATTAAGGATGAGTTTAGTGGTTAAATCCACTGAGAAAAAAACCACACACTACAAAATGTTGACTAGGGAGGGAATCTCTTTCCTCTAATATTATGATACCATTTGAAGAGAGCCACACTAGAGTAACAATTTTTACCCTTTCTCTCTTTTATTCACTCCTTCCCAGTGGTGAATTTGAGGAGATGTGTTAGCCATAACATTGCCCTCCAAACATGTCCACATTCTAATCCCTGGAAACTGTGAGTATGCTGCCTTATATGTCAAAAGGCACTTTTCAGATGTGATTAAGGATCTTGAGATTGGAAGACCGTCCTGGATGATCCGGGTGAGTTTAATGTAATTACGAGAGTCCTCATAAAAGGCATATGCGAGAGGTGTCAGAGGGAGAAGACAAGGTGACAATAGAGGTAGAGAATGGAGTGATGAACTTCTGAAGATGAAGGGAGAGGGCCATGAGCTAAAGCATGCAGGCGGCTTGTAGAAGCTAGAAAATGCAAGGACATGTATTCTCCCTAGAGCTCCACAAAGAACGCAGCCTTGCCAACACCTGGATGCTAGGACCTCTGAACTCCAGAACTGTAAGACAACAAATGGTTGATGTGCTAAGCTAATAAGTTTGTGGTGATTTTTACAGAAAAAATAAACTGATACAGGGAGATTTTATCAATATTATGTTTGTCCCCTCCCTCCTTTCTCCTTGCTCTTTTTTCTTCTTTTGTGATCTGCCTTCCTGCAGAGGACATATGTTCTGTTCTGCTCTTTTATAACATATTTTACAGGCAGATGACCCTGGAAATCATTGGTTTTTAAACCCCCAGGGACAGTGACTAGATAAGTGTGTCCCATTTAGGGTTAAAATATTATCAACTCGCCTTGGCTAACAGAATTAATGCCCATGTTCTTCAACATAGGCATTATAAATAACACATTGATTTTTGTCCACTTGACTCCAACATCTGTTTCTCACTTTGTTTCCAATTCAGAAATGTGAAAAAATGATGCTATATATTTTAGCTCTCTCAAATTCCTGCAAATAACCTCACTGCTTAGCTAAATGTTAACAAAGTTGGTGACCTTGAGCAAGTCACTCAAACTATCTGTATCTCTGTCCTTATCTCTAAAATGTGACAAATAATACTTTCATCTTAGGGTTGTTACAAGGATTAACTACATTAATGTTTGTAAAGTGCTTAAATTAGTGCTTGCCATAGAGTAAGTACTCTATCAATGTTGACTAGCTCCTCTTTTTTTTTTTAACATCTTTATTGGAGTATAATTGCTTTACATTGTTGTGTCAGTTTCTGCTGTATAACAAAGTGAATCAGCTATACGTATACATATATCCCCATATCCCTTCCCTCTTGCGTGTCCCTCCCACCCTCCCTATTCCACCCCTCTGCGTGGACACAAAACACCAAGCTGGGCTCCCTGTGTTATGCAGCTGCTTCCCACTAGCTGTCTATTTTACGTTTGGTAGTGTATATATGTCAGTGCTACTCTCTCACTTCGTCCCAGCTCCTCTTTTAGACTATAAACTCTCATAGAGCTTCTTTAATAACTTTTACAGGCTTATAACATATGAACTAAGTACTCAGTAAACAAGACTGAAAAGATGATTCCCTTTAGCACCAAATATTTCTACATAGCTAAATCTTTCAGCAATGCTTTTATTTTATAAAATGTTTCAGCTAGATCTTTCTCCACCGGCCAATTCAGCTCACTTGAGTGGAAAAGGAAATTCAAAAAGTATCAAGCCTGAAGGAATATTATCCAATTTTTGTTTTCTCTTCACTATCATAAATGCTCAGTCTGACTTAAAAATAATGATTCACTGGAAAAATGGTCACTTTTAGCTTTGAGTGCATGGGGGAAAAAAGCTGGAAAAAACCGCTAAAGCTAGTTAAGAAATCATACCAGGAGAAAATATTTTGGAAAGAGAACAAACCAAGGTTTTCAGATACCCATGAGCTCGTCTATGTTCTAAAATATTAAATAATACATTTTTAAAATCAGTTGTCTGCTTAAATGATAAAAATGTTTATTTTTCTTTTTCTTATATTTACTGACATATCAATTTGAAAATTATGAGGTGGAGGTAATATCTTAATCATTGGAATTATGATTTTAAAGTATTGTTGAACACAGTGTGACAAATAGAATGTTTATGTCTAGTAAATCTGGCCAAAGCTGTTCAAGAGCAGATTGCCTCAAAACAGTGTAATTGGTCTGGGTGGCTGTCTCTGCATATAAATCACAGATGATTATCAACCTTCTTTGTCCTTGTCATGCTGACACTACTGATAGCATAATATTAGTGTACATGTTCTAGGTCTTGGGGTTGCTTGGGATGAGTTACAAAACTGGAAGGACCTCACAGGGTCATCCTAAGTACAGCTGTTCTTTTATTTTGTGTATAGCCCTTGCCTTAGGAAAAAAGCTGTCCAATTGACTTCTATTTCTCCTGTTTGATAGAAGGTCAGGAAATAAGCAGTGTTCTCTCCACATTTCTATAAACAGAACTTCGGATCCTGTTTCACAACTAAGAATTTAAATTATCTTCACAGATTTTTAAAAATAAGCTTAGGAATTTAGTTTGTTAGATAGTCTAGAAATGATGCCATTATCTGGTGATGGTTTTCTGTAATCTTTTTCAGATTTTATTTCAATACAACAAATTTTAAGGGACTGGTCTCCAAAGTGGTATAGTACCAGTATTTACTAAAGCAGAAATCAAACTAAGATCCTCAAGATGAAGAATTTTCTCACTGATGCAAAGTAACAAAACAATCTAACAATGCTGATGACAGGTGACTGACATGCCTCTATATTTGGCCAATTGAAGTGAACTGTGGTAGATGGGATAAATTAAAGATAAATGGCAATCTACTTCCTCTGTTGGATGACTCAAATCCTCTTCCTCATTTTTGAGCATTTGCAAAATACATTAGAACATCTATTTTTTTCCTCATTTTCTCACCTATCACCCTCACTCACACATCTAATGTTTGAGAATTGCAGCAATTCCCAATGTATCTGTGAAGTCTAATGTTGTGTCAATATCCATATGATAAACTGGACAGGTGACTTGTGAGCAGTTATCTGAAGAATATAAGGTGGAATATCTCTTTGTTGAAATAAACATGCACTTACTTCTGGTGAGTTCTACTCTGGTTAAAATTGTTATGTTTAACTGATGGTAAGAAATATATAGTGACTCAAATGAGGTTATTTTATCTTAAGTAATATTTTTCCTTATTTGGCTCTACTTTTCTTTCTCTTAAACATACTTTTGAAATAAAGACTCAGGCCCTTTCACTTTAAGTCAGTTTGCTGACACCACTGGTGTTAAGAGATTTTCAAACTTGTTATACTTTTCCAAAGTCTTTTTTTACTTTGCATTTAACTGGCATGAAGTAGCTTATTAATAAACTTTAGAGGCACAGCAAATGCATCGAACTTTCATTTCAATCAAAATATATTTACTCGGGCTTCCCTGGTGGCCCAGTGGTTGAGAGTCGGCCTGCCGATGCAGGGGACACGGGTTCGTGCCCCGGTCCGGGAAGATCCTACATGCCGCGGAGCGACTGGGCCCGTGAGCCATGGCCGCTGAGTCTGCGCGCCCGGAGCCTGTGCTCCGCTACGGGAGAGGCCACAACAGTGAGAGGCCCGCGTACCGCAAAAAAAAAAAAAAAAAGAAAAAAAAAGAAAGATATATTTACTCACTAGAATCAGGAAGAGATCCTGAAAGTAGGTCTTCTGTATAGTTGGGAAGTTTCTTTCAGATATCATTTCACTGTTTAAATCTAGCAGTTTTGCACAACAAATCCTGCTCTTGCTGTAACAGGCTTAGATTATGAAGGAGTTATATAGAAAGTGTTGGAAACCTTTTTTTTAACCAGAGTTGAACTGAACATTCCAAATTTCTGCATTTATAACACTGGGAAAAAAAATAATATGAGCTAGTTTACTCGCTAACTCAACAGTCAGACTGGATGTGTATAACTGCAGAATTTGCATACAAGAAACCTCCTCATTTTCATACACTAACTCCAATTTACCCAGACTGTGATTTCTAATTCAAAGTCTTCCTCTTCACCCTAATGTCTGCCACCTTATTGCCATGTATGTCTCAATCAGATGGCAGTTCCAACATTTTAGACTCTTTAAGACCCTTGACAGCATTTCTTCAATACATTTGGGATGGCATGGCACAACTCGAACCTTAGCATCATCAAGATTAACTAATCTCACTTTGTGACAGAGCCTCTCCCAACTCTCTTTTCTGTGTATTTAATATAGCTACTCTTTCATGTTATTGAGCCCCTTGGTCCCCTAATCTACCTCTTTTCCTCGGTCTAATGCCCATCCCTTTTCATAAGCCCATTTTTCTTCCTGCTAGCTTTCACATATTGACCAATGCATCTGAAAATTACCAAACCTAAAATAGACAGTCAATCTACACTTCAATTTCCACACACTGATATGATAAATCTCAAAGCTATCCCTTTATCAAACTACACCCATGAGTTCCAGACCTATATTTTCATTTACCTACTGAACTGTCCCCACCTTATATTTCATAGATATCTAGAAATCAATATATTCAAAATGTTTCCCCTCCATACCTCCTTCTTCTCATATATTTCCACCTTTGGTTAATGGAAGGAACCATTCCCAGTTGTAAATGACCACAAAGTATTGCCTATCACAGTAAGCCCTTACTAAAGAAATGGAATTTTGAAGTCTCTGTTTATGCTTCTATGTGTAGTCCATTCCATTTCAATCCTCTATTCAAGCTCTTTTAATACTTGTGTTATTATACAAATATTCTGAAATGTATGTCATCATCTATTTCCAATGAATAATAACAATAATTTTAGAGCAATTTAATATTACGTATGTCTTAGAAATAAGAATAAGGAATTGCATTTAAATAAGAAAGTCAGTCATATTAAGGAGTCTCCCAAATCTTTAACATCTACTTGATTTTATATAACATATTTATCAAGATATTATTTACATTTTTTTCTTTTCTAATATAATTTTAGATGAGAGGCTTTACACTGAAATACATTCATTTTCTAGAAAAAGCATATATTAGTTTTGACAAACCAGTCTGTGACATATTCAGAATTTTAAATAACAAATAATAAATAATTTTTCCAAGCAAATTATAAAAAATACATCTCTCAAATCTCATTTTCCTTGTGTAAGATTAGTCTTCTAAGATGAGAGATAATACTCCTCCCTAAAATAATCATTTTGTAATTTTGGTTCACTTCATATTTCGATTAATAGTCTCATAAGTGAAGAAGAATTGTTCAAAAAGAATCAGCCTTACTTTTTAAAAAGAAAAAGTCATACAATTAATGTATATACCAAATATAATTATTAATTGCTATCATATCAAACTTAGAAAATCTTTTAATTCTCTTTCTGTTAATAGAGATACAGAAATATGAACCTCAAGCACTTTATGTTTTTGCTTTTTACCTCCTGTAACTTTACTGTCCTTCACAGTTTTATGAAAGAACTGTATCCCTAAATCATTTTTCAGATAATTTATTTCTAATAAAAAGATGCATAGCTATCATTAAAGAATAGCTTAAAGGTATGCTAACTCAGAACATGAGTAGTAAAGTTAAAAGCAGTAATATTTGTTAATTTCCATATATATGTTAGACACATAGTGCTTAAGATACATGATTGTGATCTCTTTTAGTTCTTGAATTTTGTCATTCATTGAAACAACGGAACACATTTTTGTGCAACACTTTTTAACATACTAGAAATAGCCTATTTTCTTTCCATGATGGATGCTTTCCTTCAAATATAATTTCTGAGCTCCAAATAGGAAACATAATGTTGCCCTGGATGTTATCTTGTGTTCTAGAAATAGAAAATGATGCTATATCCACGTCCAGAAATGGTACAGGTTTATGACTACCATTTAAGGACCCTTTATTCAATGAGCCAGCTGGTTCTGCTGTTCACTAGCTGGGTGGCCTTAGGCAAGTTGCTTAACATCTTGATATAAAATTGGGATAGAACAAGAAACAAGATGGCAAAGCAGGGTATTTGGGATTAACAGATACACAACTACTATATATAAAATAGATAAAAAACAAGGTCCTGTTGTATAGCACAGGGAACTACATTCAATATCTTATAATAACCTATAATGGAAAAGAATCTAAAAAAGAATATGTATATATTGTACAACTATATATATATATAATATATATACACTATTATATGTATTTAAAATATGTAACTAAATCATTTGCTATATACCTAAAATGTAAACCATCTATACATCAATAAAAAATTAAAAATGAAACCAACAAAAAATGATCAAACGAGACAACTGAAAAAGCAAAAAAAAGATGGCAAAGTAGGAGGACGTGTAACTCACCTCCCCCCATGAACACATCAAAAATACATCAATATGTGGAACAATTCTCACTGAAAACTAATTGGAAACTGGCAGGAAGACTCAAGTACATTCAAGGTTGTAAGAAAGATCCAAAAGGAATCAGGTAGGAAGAGAAAAGAAGCAATCAGGTCAGGACCTGTGCCCCTGGGGCAGGACTCTGAGGAAAAGGGAGAAACATGGGTGGAGTCCACCCTGGGGAGTGAGCAATCCAAGCCACATATTGGGTACCCCAGTCCTTGGGTCCAACACAGAGAAGACAAGCCCACTTTGCTGGTTGGGCAGCCATGCGGACTAACAGGAGGGCTATGGGAAGCATGGACTCCACTTGTGAGGAGCACATGAGTGCTGACTTGCTCCTGAGACAGGGCAAAGAGGGCAGATGGAGGACTACCCCAGTGGCTGCCGGTTTCTCACGACCACAACAGTGTGAGCCTGAGTTGAGTGAATGTTCCAGCCCTGCTTACTTCCACTTGCAGCTCCCCACTGCAGTGAGGGCTGCCACAACCAAGGAGAGAGTTCAGCCATGGGACACAGAAATGACTCAGACCCAGAGCTGCATCTGGGTGCAGCAAGGGCGGCCATTGCTGGCTGTTACACAGGCAGCACATTATGGGAGGTCCCTGTGTCTGACGGCAGCTGGACTGCCACAGCTCACACCCTGGTACACACCAAGAGATCACACTGGCCCTGCAAAAGAGCCTCAGATGAGAAGGGGCTGCCATTCCTGGATCTCAGACTAGAAGCATATTGGAGGCAGCCTGGACCTCTATCTGTGGCCAGCCCACATCAGCCCATGCACTGTCATGAGCCAAGAGCCTGTACAGGCTTCAGCGTTGCTCCCCTCTGGGTGAAGGGTGCTGGTGCTGGGAGAGGGGAGAGCACAAACTTGAAGGGAACAGAGTTAGCTCAGACCCAAAGCTCAGGGCTTCTGCTCCAGCAACTTGGGATCCAACCCCTCCCTCAATAGGGTGGTGACAGCCCCTGAGCAGAGTGGAAGACCCTCCTCACACCTGGCTCAGGCCATAGCCCCTCCATCTCCAGACCCACTTCCTAGCAAGGTGATAGCAGAGAAAGTTAAGCAAAATGAAAAGACAGAGGAACTGGTCTCAACTGAGAGTGAGACAATAGGAGAAGAATCAGAGAGAGAAGGGGGTGGAAAATATATTTCATTAAATTGTGACTGAAAATTTCCCAAACCTGAAGAAGGAAACAGATATCCAGGTACAGAAAGCACAGAGGGTCCCAAACAAGATGAACCCAAACAGACCCACACCAAGGCATATCATAATTAAAATGGCAAAGCTTAAAGATAGAGAATTCTAAAGGCAGCAAGAGAAAAACAAAGGAGCATATACAAAGGAACCCCCATAAGGATATCAGCTGACTTTTCTGCAGAAATTTTGCAGGCCAGAAAGGAGTGGTTTGTTACATTCAAAGTGCTGAAAGGGAAAAACCTGCAACCTAGAATATTCTACCCAGCAAGATTACCATTTAGAATGGAAAGAGAGACAACTTCTCAGACATATATATGTATATGTATATACACACGATGGAGTATTACTTAGCCATAAAAAAATAATGAAATTCTGCCATTTGCGACAATATGGATGGACCTAGAGAGTATTATGCTTAGTGAAAGGAATCAGAGAAAAATACTATATGCTATCACTTATATGTGGAAAAAACCAACAAATTTGTGTAACTAAACAGAAACAGACTCACAGATATACAAAACAAACTAGTGGCTGCCAGTGGAGAGAGGAAAGGGGGAAGTTGGGGTAGGGGATTAAAAAGATACAAACTACTATATATAAATTAAATAAGCAACAAGGATATTTTACAGTACAGTGAAATATAGCTATTATTTTGTAATAACTTTATTTTTTAAAATAGATTTATCTTTTTATTTAGTTTTGGCTGCTTTGAGTCTTCATTGCTGCACATGGGCTTTCTCTAGTTGCAGCGAGTAGGGGCTACTCTTCGTTGCAGTGTGTGGGCTTCTCATTGCAGTCGCTTCTCTTGTTGCAGAGCATGGGCTCTAGGTACGTGGGCTTCAGTAGTTGTGGCATGCAGGCTAAGTAGTTGTGGTTTGCGGGCTCTAGAGTGCAGGCTCAGTAGTTGTGGCACGCGGGCTTAGTTGCTCCGTGGCACGTGGGGTCTTCCCAGAACAGGGATCGAACCTGTGTCCCCTGCATTGGCAGGCAGATTCTTAACCACTGCACCACCAGGGAAGTCCCTGTAATAACTTGAAATGGAGTATAATCCATAACATTATTGAATCACAAAAAATATATTAATTAATAAAAAGTAAATAAATTTGGGATAATAGTATCTATTTCATAGTGTTCATAAGGATTAATATGCTTATAATTAAGTGCAGAGCACACAATGGTCAATAAATATAAGTCAATATTAAGTAAAACAATCTATATAGGGCTTCCCTGGTGGCGCAGTGGTTGAGAGTCCGCCTGCCGATGCAGGGGACACGGGTTCGTGCCCCGGTCCGGGAGGATCCCACATGCCGCAGAGCGGCTGGGCCCGTGAGCCGTGGCCGCTGAGCCTGCGCATCCGGAGCCTGTGCTCCGTAACGGGAGAGACCACAACAGTGAGAGGCCCGAGTACCGCAAAAAAAAAAAAAAAAAAAAAAAAAAACATTACCTGGATACTTTAAAATAAAATAAGTCCCTGCTCTCTCATGACCACAACAATGTGAGCCTGAGCTGAGTGAATGTTCCAGCCCTGGAACATTGATCATTTTTTGTTGTTGGTTTCATTTTTAATTTTTTAAATTAAAAAAAAATCTATATAAAGAAAACAAATGAACCATAGATGTAGTCCAACTTCCATAATTTCTCATTTGCCCAACTCTAAAGAGGAACTTTAAATTAGATGGCTCAGCTCAAAATGCTTCTTTCCAACATACACAAATTGTGGGTAATGACTCTATTCTTCATCTTTATTTCCCTAAGAACAAGCGTTCTTTCTTTATTCTTATCTAGCTTGCAGACAAACCAGTTAGGGATGAGGAGACGGGAGATGGAATAATTTCCCACAGATCAGGCCAGGAATTGTATTATCACAAGTTGTCTGTGAATGGGCTGTCTAAATTACCACAGAAAAGTTACAGCTCAGTTCATGGTTCTAGGTACAGATGGCAGCATGCGGAGGGGCTAAAAAAGATTATATACCCCAAATTGTGGCACCAGTATTTAAAGCTAGGAGTGAAATACAGAGTGGGCAATGTAAGGCAGTTCAAGGCATGAATTTGTGGATCAGCAGGAATAAGACACTGGTGTCATTTAAGTCCCAACACATCTTACTCACTAAGCGCTAAATTAACTCCTTTATTACCTTAGGCCTTAGTAAATTAAAGTCTGTATCTCCGATATGACAAATCACAAGGGAAGCTCATCAAAGTTAAACCGTAAACTCTGCCACTGTCAAAGTAAAGAGGATCCAAGCAAAAGTGACAGCCCAGTGCTTGGTAATGTTAAAGTAATTAATCAAGGAGGCCTTTAGAGTGATGCCCTGGTACACCGTGTAAGCACACCAAAACCTAAGCCAGAGGCAAAGCACTGGAATCTGAGAAAGTGAAACTTAAGAACAACCACTCACAAATAGTACTGTGTAACCACTTAAGCTATAGCCAGTCAGATAATTGTGTTGCATAGCTTTGCTTCTGCATCTTCTGTATAAAAACCTTGCAGCTAGCTCCTGTAAGTGGACTGCTACTAATCACTTTTGGTTCCATGCCGCCCAACTGAAATCAACATTTGCTGAAATAAACTCTGCAAAATTTTAACGTGCTAGTAGGGACTTCCCTGGTGGTCCTGTGATAAAGAATCTGCTTTCCAGATGTGAGTTTGATCCCTGGTTGGGGAACTAAGATCCCACATGCAACGGGGCAACTAAGCCCATGTGCCACAACTACTGAGCTCCTGTACCTCAACTAGAGAGCCTGCGTGTCGCAAACTACAGAGCTCACGTGCGCCGGAGCCTGTGCACCATAACTACAGAGCCCACGCACTCTGGAGGCCGTGCGCCACAACTAGAGAGAGAAAACCCGTGGGCCACAACTAGAGAGAAGCCTGCCTGCTGCAACTAGAGAGAAACCCAAGCAGACCACGCACGGTAATGAAAAGATCCCGCATGCCTCAACAAAGATCCCATGTGCCACAACTAAGACCCGACACAGCCTAAATAAATAAATAAATAAATAAGTCAAGGGTGATTTAAAAAAAATTTTTTTTAATGTGCCTATTTTTATCTTTCAACAGTAACCACTAGTCATTCAATAATGATTACCTCTTGTTGTTATTAAAGCTGTTATGCTCAAAAGCTTTGCTCTTAAGAATACCAAAACGCTACAGCTTTCCATTGGAAATAACAGGGAAGCTGACCCAGTAAAAAGTTAAATATATTTGTGATTTAACTTCAAATATCAGTGGCAAAATTATTATTTCTCTCTTTCTTTCTTTGTGTATGTGTGAGTTCAGAGTCTAAATTCATTGAGAATATGCTCTCTATGCAAAATGCTTCAATAAAGTCAGTTTGGACTTGATCCAGTAAAGCATTGCTAAATGTAGATGTTGCTTTTCAAAAATGAGTCTGATTTCTTCTACAAGTGAAATGTAAATAAGAGTCAGCATTATCAGATGTGTATTAAGCGTGTGTTCTCCACATATTTATGCCTGTTTAATTTTAAAACAATGTTTTCTATGTATTTGTGCAGCCAAGAATATTTCCATTAACCCTCCAGTAAAGTAAATTGTATCATATATTGAACTGGATTTCAAGTTGACTAGATTTTGAATCTATTATTACAGCTTTGTTGAGATATAACTCACATGCCATGTAATTTACCCATTTAAATTGCATAATTCAGTGATTGTTAGTATATTCACAGATAAGCACAAATATAACCACAGTTAATTTCAGAACATCTTAATCACCTAAAGAAACAAAATCCATACCATGTAGCTACTACCCCTCTCTGCTTATCCTATCATACCACCCAAACCTAAGCAACCACTAATCTACTCTCTGTCTCTATAGATTTGCCTCTTCTGGGCATTTTATATAAGTGGAATCATATGATACGTGGGCTTCCATGACTGGATTCTTTCACTGAACATAATCTATACAAAGTTCATCCACATTGTACCATGTATCAGTCAGTGATCCATTGCTTTTTCATGGCCAAACTATATTCCATTGAATGTATCTACATTTTTTAAATATATCTATAAATTAATGGGTATTTAGGTTGTTTACACCTTTTGGCTATTAGAAATAATGCTGCAGAAAACATTTATATACAAGTTTGGGGTGGACATAAGTCTTTCTCTTGGGTATATGCAAAGGAATGGAATTGTTGGGTCATATAGTAATTTTATGTTTAACCATTTGAGTAGCTTCCAGACTGTTTTCCAAAGTGGTTGCACTATTTTATATTTCAGCCAACAGTGCCTGAGGGTACTAATTTTTCTATACCATCACTAACATTTATTATTTGAATTTTTGATTTTAGCCATCCTAGTGAGTGTGAAGTGGTATCTTATTATGAATTTGATTTGCACTTCTCTGTTGACTAATGATGTTGAGCATCTCTTCATATGCTCAGTGTCTTATTACAGACATTATAAGAGATATCTATTCAGATCCTTTGCTCACTTTTAAATTGAATTGTCTTTTTAATGGTTAGTTGTTTGACGGAGAAATCAAAAGCTTTACAGACAAGCAAACGCTAAGAGAATTCAGCACCACCAAACCAGCTCTACAACAAATGCTAAAGGAACTTCTCTAAGTGGGAAACACAAGAGAAGAAAAGGACCTACAAAAACAAACACATAACAATTAAGAAAATGGTAATAGGAACATACATATTGATAATTACCTTAAACGTGAATGGATTAAATGCTCCAACCAAAAGACACAGACTGGCTGAATGGATACAGAAACAAGACCCATATATACACTGTCTACAAGAGACCCACTTCAGACCTAGAGACACATACAGACTGAAAGTGAGGGGATGGAAAAAGATATTCCATGCAAATGGAAATCAAAAGAAAGCTGGAGTAGCAATTCTCATATCAGAAAAAATAGACTTTAAAATAAAGACTATTACAAGAGACAAAGAAGGATACTACATAATGATCAAGGGGTCCATCCAAGAAGAAGATATAACAATTGTAAATATTTATGCACCCAACACAGGAGCACCTCAATACATAAGGCAACTTCTAACAGCCATAAAAGGGGAAATCGACAGTAACACATTCATAGTAGGAGACTTTAACACCCCACTTTCACCAATGGACAGATCATCCAGAAAGAAAATAAATAAGGAAACACAAGCTTTAAATGATACATTAAAGAAGACAGACTTAATTGATATTTATAGGACATTCCATCCAAAAACAACAGAATACACTTTCTTCTCAAGTGCTCATGGAACATTCTCCAGGATAGATCATATCTTGGGTCACAAATAGTTAGTTGTAAGAGTTCTTCGTATATTCAAAGTGCAAGTCCTTTATCAGATACATGATTTGCAAATATTTTCTCCCATTCTGTGGGTGGTCTTTTAGTTTTCATAATAGGGTTCACTGAAGCAGAAAAGTATTTAATTTTGATGAAGTCCAACTTCTCTGTTTTTTGTCGTCCTTCTTTAAGAACCAGTTGTTTATATAAGCTCAAAACGATTTATTCTTACGTTTTCTTCTAAGAGTTGTATAGTTTTAGCTCTCACATTTGGGTCTCTGATATACTTTGAGTTAATCTTTGTATATGGCCTGAGGTAAAACAGTCCAATTTCATTCTTTGGCATGTGGTTGTCCAATTGTACCATTACCATTTTTTGAAAAGATTTTGTTCCCCATTGAATAGTATTAGACCCATAGACACATTTATTTCTGAGCTCTCAATTCTATTTCATTGATCTTTAAGTCTATCTTTAATGCCAGTTCCACATTGGCAAGTATCACTGTTTTGATTTATATTTCTTTGCAGTAAGTTTTGAAATAGGAAAATGTGACTTTTCTTATTTTGTTCTTTATCAAGATTGTTTTGACTATTCCAGGTCTCTTGTAATTCTATATGAGTTTTAAAACCAGATGATCAATTTCCATAATGAATCCAGCTGACTGGTTGGCTGGATTACCTTGGTGGAGTCTATTTCTCCCTGCAGTATGAAAACTTTGATATTGTTTCTCAGGGGACACAGCCTTGGTTATGCCCACAGTCACCTTGGGTAACACTGCCTTCAGCAAGACTCTTTTCTTATCCATACCCATCTGTTAAGCTCCACTAATTACTGGCTGGTTGTCTACTGTTGACAACAAGACTCTAGTACAAAACTTGCTCACAGACTGATCCAATCAAACCTAGACTCCTTTAAAGAGATAGTCCTATGGTTAGTGTTTGATATTTGTCTTCACCCAGAAAGCCTCTTCTCTGCTGTCTCTTTCCTCATTTATCTCTTGCAAATGAACTTGTCAACAGCTTAGCTTATATCTTCAATGAATTCAATGAATCTATCTCATCCTTATCTTTTATGATAGTCTCCACTGTTTTTTGACCACCCTGAGATTTAAACTTCTCCACTCTGTTGCAAATTAAGTCACTTCTTTTGAAAAGAGATTAAGAACTCTCTGTAATATGGCCTACTTCTTCCTTGGGCAAAAACTTTGGGCCATATCTCTAGTGCTAGGGGTGGGACAATAGTGTACTTCTCTCCAAGTGACCCCCAATTTAGGAACAGAACATTTTGTTTGAGTGGGAGGGCAACAGCCCCAGGTCTCTGTTGCTTGCTGCTCCTGATATGGAATCCTTGATCCACAAGTCAAGGCAAGAGAGAAGAAGGCCCTAGCATCTTCAGTGCTGTCATGTCCAAGGTAGAAACTTCAACTCACTAGTGGGGACCAGGTGGGAGAAAGCACCCTCCAATCTCACTGTTCCATATTCCCAGAATTCAACCTCAATAACAAGTAGCTGGGGACAGGATGAGAAATTTTGATGTCCAGCTTCTGGGAAAATATCCCTCTAACTAGGAATTATAGGTGGTAAGTGGGCCTTGTGTTTTTGGCTGTACCAGCCTGGATCTGGAGTTTCATCTCACTGATCTGAGAGAGGGGAGAGATGGAGTATGTCTTGGTTCAACAGTCACAGACCTAATTGTTCTTACCAAGTTTTAGCAGATTTTCTTGAATAGAAGTTTCTTTGTTTGCTGTATGTCCTTAAGATCATTTCCAGAGATTTTAATGGTTGGTATTTTATTTTTAATACTTTTCTCCAGTTTTGCTGGAGGGCATGTCTACAGAGCTCCTCACTCTGTCATACTAGGAATCCTTTTAAGTTTTTGAGTTTTTCACTAACAGAAAGTCTATAAAGAATGCATTGAAAATATTGTTTGCAAATTGAGGTATTATACAACTAAATACTGTTTAAAAAAAGTGATTTAGATACCTTTTTCTATCAAAAAATTCTTAATCTTAAAATTGTTAAATTTTCCTTGTCTATTTAACTTTAATATCATAACTGAACATGATCCAAGAGATGTTCTGTCATGTTTGTTGTATATTATTTAACAGCATGAAGTAGTAGCTATTAAGTTTTGAATATACTACTACTACTCAATATCAAAATATATATCAATGCTTTTCATAAAAATACATTACCTGGGGCTTCCCTGGTAGTGCAGTGGTTGAGAGTCCACCTGCCGATGCAGGGGACACGGGTTCGTGCCCCGGTCTGGGAAGATCCCACATGCCACGGAGCGGCTGGGCCCGTGAGCCATGGCCGCTGAGCCTGCGCATCCGGAGCCTGTGCTCCGCAACGGGAGAGGCCACAACAGTGAGAGGCCCGCGTACCACAAAAAACAAAAAAAACAAAAAAACATTACCTGGATACTTTAAAATAAAATAAGTCCCTGCTTTCTACCTCCTTTTTAAAAATAATCTACCTAGTTCAGCATTTCCCAAACTGAAATCCTGTATGGTCACTGAACAATTTCCAATGTTTCAAAATCAATTTAGCTACCTAATAACAGCATCAGGTTACTTTGCTTTGCGGTAAAAATTATTTTAATTAAACTTACATGTAGAAGTTATCACATACTGAAAGATCTGCTTAGTCATTAAGATTATTATTCAAATTTCCAATATTCATTGTGTGTGGTAGGGAACAGTAAGGAGAGAAATATTTGTCTGGTTTATCATCCTAATTTTCTCCAATTGTTTTTTCCTATTATTGAAAAATATATATTTATACAATATGGAATACAGATTTTTTTAGTTTATCTCCTGCCTTAATTTTGCAAAATATCTTGTTTTCTGGGGTTTTTTTTTAATGTAATTTATTGAGAAATTTGGTCCTAAGTGGTCAAGAGAGGAGCAGGAGTTTTTTTTTAATATAATCACTTTAAAATAAGATTTCTAGCACCATTAGCATTTCTTCTCAAAAAATACAGTATGGAGAAAAAGCTTGGCAAATGCTTCCTCTGAAGATAATTGCATTCTTTTTCCTACTGATTTTATATTTTAGTGAGAATTATATTCTTTGGGAGAAAGTGACTGGGAGGATCTGAAATGATTAACTGATATAGTCTGGTGTCAAAAGGGGAATTGACATCAGATTATTTTTATTTTAAAATAATCTGAATAGGGATTTCCCTAATGGTGCGGTGGTTAAGAATCCGCCTGCCAATACAGGGGACACGAGTTCAAGCCCCAGTATGGGAAGATCCCACATGCTGCGGAGCAACTAAGCCTGTGCATCACTACTACTGAGCCTGTACTCTAGAGCCCACGAGCCACAACTTCTGAGCCCGCGTGCCACAACTACTGAAGCCCACACGCCTACAGCCCATGCTCCACAACGAGAAGCCACCACAATGAGAAGCCCGCACACCGCAACGAAGAGTGGCCCCTGCTCGCTGCAACTAAAGAAAGCCAGTGCACAGCAATGAAGACCCAATGCAGCCAAAAATAAATAAATAAGTAAATTTAAAAAAAAATTAAAAAAAATAATAATCTGAATAAGCAGATATTTATCAGCATTGTGCTCCTAGGAATCCAGATGGGTCAAGTTTTGAAACTGAAACTGTGTTCTCCTAATCTATTTTAAGGATATGTTTGGTGGCTTCACTTTTCTCCCTTTTTTACATAAGAAATCATATTTTTTACATTTTCACTCTCATCTGTATTGATATTAAATTATTTATAATTAATTTTCATAGGAAAAATGATTGTTGATTACTATTTTCTTTCCTGTCCTGTCATCATTTTAAATCATTTTACTATGTGGTACCGGACAACTTCTACTTGTTTACTCAAGAAGAGCTTGCCTCCGAAGGATTTAGTTGTTCCTTAGTCTAAATTAATATCGATAATTAGTATGGGAAATTACCTACAATTAATAAAATTCCTATTTTTGTTCTATTTAATTAAGCCCCTACCATTTCTTGAAATAATGACCCTAACTTTGTTGCTATATGTATGTGTGTGTGTGTGTGTGTGTGTGTGTGTGTGTGTATATATCTCCATGGTGCACATGTGCACACACACACACACTCACTCACATGTGGGCCCCAATTCCTCACATTTATAGAAAAGTTCCAAAGCCACGGAGCTGAAAAAAGTTACCATAATATCTTCAGAGTTCCCTGAAATTAAATATATTAGCTTTCAGGATTACTTTCTTTGATGTATGAACACCCCTGGAAATTTATATTAATATTAATATTCAGGTATTAAAATATTTGCTATCTTCTGTTACACCCGGTAAAACTATAATGACTGTCAATCATTTGGGGAGTGATATAATTCAGAGGAGATCCAGCATTTAAAGTGATGAATCTTTTCTCACCAAAGTAAGTAAAAATGTTTCAGTAGCAGCAAGCAAGGATTGCTGGAGTGTGTGAGCAGTCATCACAGTTGCTAATACTACCATGGCTTACAATTCATTTCAAGTAGAAAGTTATTTTTTAAAAATAATGTCTTCAGTTGTATTGGGTTCTTAATTGCAGGGCTTTCTCTTACCTTCTCCTGTATTCTAAACACATCATGTGTCTGCATTTAGCCTAAATGTAGTACTTCCAAGATCATCATTTCTAAAATAAGCATGCACAAACCTCTGTGATCAGGGCTAGAGTGCACACTGATTTAAGGTAGATAGTCTTCTCTGAAAGAACTTATACGACACTTAGGGAAACAGGCTGTATATATCAGTCTGTGAGAAAAAGGCAGTGCCAATAATAGTAACATTAATAATAAAAGCTGTCATTTGTGGTACATTCTAAATATTTCACAAAGAATATTTAATACAATTCAATAACACATTTAAGTATATATTATAATACCCATTTTATAACTGAGAAAACCAGAGCTCAGAAAAATAAAAATAAGCTATCTAAATTCACACAGCTAATAAACTGCAGAACCTGGATTCAAATTCAGTATATTTCTCCCTGTATACACTGTCATTAAGAGCAGAGTTCTGGTTTCTCCACTCTTTGTTTTATAGTTCCTTTATTATTCCTGGTAATATTCTTTTTTTTTTTTTAACATCTTTATTGGACTATAATTGCTTTACAATGGTGTTAGTTTCTGCTTTATAACAAAGTGAATCAATTATACATATACATATGTTCCCATATCTCCTCCCTCTTGCGTCTCCCTCCCTCCCACCCTCCCTATCCCACCCATCCAGGTGATCACAAAGCACCAAGCTGATCTCCCTGTGCTATGCGGCTGCTTCCCACTAGCTATCTATTTTAC
>RJWK010030023.1:0-11383 GCA_004363435.1 Platanista minor
GTAATATTCCATTGTATATATGTGCCACATCTTCTTTATCCATTCATCCGATGATGGACACTTAGGTTGTTTCCATGTCCTGGCTATTGTAAATAGAGCTGCAATGAACATTTTGGTACATGACTCTTTTTGAATTATGGTTTTCTCAGGGTATATGCCCAGTAGTGGGATTGCTGGGTCATATGGTAGTTCTATTTGTGGTTTTTTTAAGGAACCTCCATACTGTTCTCCATAGTGGCTGTACCAATTCACATTCCCACCAGCAGTGCAAGAGTGTTCCCTTTTCTCCACAGCCTCTCCAGCATTTATTGTTGTCTATGTCTTTTAATGATATTTTAATATTTGAGTAAGTACTAACTGGGTAGTCTTTTATTAAAGCATCAATAATTTTATCTTCTTAACAGTTCTTCATCAGCGATTCACATCAGAGCCACTTGTGGAACTTTTCATATATAAATATATATAAAAATATAAATAAATTATATCTCTGTGTTATATATCTCTATTATACATCTATATATCGATGCATACCTGGACCCTGGAGAGCCTGATTCAACTGGGATAGAGCCTGGACTTCTGAATTTGACAAAAACTCTAAGGCATTCTGATACCACCTTCGGTTAATGACCACTTAGAAGTAATTCAGTACTCTGCCTAATGCTGCATGGCTTCCAGTGTTCTAATGAATTATCTTCAAGATAGGGCGTAAATTAATCTTAAAATCGATACTTTTTCTCTGTAAGGGCTGAGAATAGGCATGTCTTTTGCTGGCAGTGCGCATCCTACTTAGCACTTACCATATGCCAGGCACCATGCTAAATACTTTACATGAATTGTCATTTAACCTCAAAACCCTGTGAGGTAGGTTTAATTTTAATACCTCACTTTTAGAGGAGGAAAGTGAGATTCAGTTAACTTGCTTAAGGTTACAGAGGAAGTAAGTTTGGGTCAGGGATTCATACCCAGCTTCATGCTATTACCTCCCTGCCCTTAGTGCTGTAGTACTCTGCTCTAATGCTCTCAGATGTGCTTAAAATTTTCCTTTGGGGGAAAAAATCAGTCTGCCCTTATGTGTATACAGTAGAAGCCCTCTTATCTAGCTGGTAGATGAAAAATAGGAGTCATAGTAAGGAAACGTAAATGACACTGTGAACAGTTTTTTTTTAAAACTTAGAAAATATTAATCTATATTAACTTGGTAATATTTTGATGTCAGCCTTTGCTCTGAGTATGGGTTCTTTGATTGGAATTCTGTATCTTCCTTCCACAAACCACTCCTATAATGTATGGTTTACAAATTTCAGTTTCAGATTTTTTGACAGTAGAGTAAGATCTTAGACATTTAAGATCTTAATTCTTAAGGCGTTAAGTGTGTAATGATACACTTTTTCATGATTTTTTTTCTCCAGCCTTCAGTCATCTTATCTGCCTCTAATTTGACAGTTGTTTTTATTGAGTCCAAAGCATTCCACCTAATTTTTGTACTAACACCTTTTGCATTATGTGTGTTTCATTGGTTTATGTAATATTTTATTAAGTTATGTAATGGCAGTACTTTGTACATCTCGTATAAATAGGTTGGAGAACATGATTGACCCTTGTTAGTTAGGCACACAAACCTGGGAGAAGAGTGCAACAGTGTGAGTTTCCTAAAAAGTGTAGTCTACCATCTTCAAGAATTCAGCTTGTGGTGGGCATGGTTCAGTGTATTTTACTATGGGGATGGACAGCATCACTTAGTCCAGTAAGTTGGTTAAATAAAAATCAGTTAAGAAAGCTTCTACTATACTTTGATGAGGTATTTCATGTGTAGCTGACAGTTATACTATAGAAACAATTCCTACCCTTTGACTGCTTAGTCAGGAAGATAATGTTTAATAAACGTATACAGTAATAGAGTAAAAGGTACTGTATCCTGTAGAGTGAATTCTTGAAAAATGTGGATAAGTGGGAGGACCAATAGAGTAAATCAGGAATAGATTCCTAGAGGATATAGAGACCTTGAATTGAAAAAACAGAAAAATAGGGAATTCCCTGGAGGTCCAGTGGTTAGGACTTCACGCTTTCACTGCCGAGGGCACGAGTTCAATCCCTGGTCGGGGAACTAAGATCCCACAAGCCATGGTCAAAGAAAAAAAAAAGGAAAAGAAAGAACAGAAAATAGTTTGGATAGAAGGAAACTGTTTGCCTAATTCTGATGAACCTATGGAGAGAATATTGAACCTTTGTTTAAATCTCTGTTTAGGAGAAGGTATAGGAGATTTTAAGATTGATAACTTCCCATTAGCAACATGATAGAATGGCTGTAGGGACAGCATAAAATATTGTAGCCAGGTATTTTCCTGGACTGGATTCCAAAAAGGCAGTAACAAATTGGAGGCCTGATACATATTGTCTAACTGTAGCAACAAGGGACAAAAGATGGAAGGTGTAAATGGCTATCACTGAGAATCCACTTGTTTAAAATCTCTAGATTTAAAGAAGAAAAGTAATATAATAGTGGAAAATAGGTCACCAGAGCTAAAGGGGGTAATCAGTAATGAATAAGAATTTTCTTTTTAAGAAAACTCTTGTCAACCTTTAAAAAAACTTCAAATCTTTTGACTCAGTTGTTTAATTTCTGGGAATCCTAAATAATATTAACAATAAATTTGGAAAAAGCTCTGTGTACAAAATTTACTCCAAAAATTTGGAAATGAACAAGTTTTCATCTTGTAAGGATCATTAACTATGTAAAGTACTGAGCCTAGTGTCAGGTGCATAGTAAGTGTTTAATAAGTGTTACTTATTAAGTTTGGTTTCTAAAGAAGAAAAGAGCAAACTTAACTGATACTAGGTTAGAGTACCAGTGTTAATTGAAATTAAAAGAGCATCCTTATGCTAAACTCCCTTCTCTCAACCTTGATTTTTTGAAAACCCTGTGGTATCATTCTAGAATATTTTTCTGACAAAGGGCTTTTAGTAATTAGGGGGCTCCTCGAGGTGTCAGTTGTGTATAAATAAAATCTGAAAATGGGCAATTTAATATTTCCATATAGGATCCCAAAATCAAGCCTAATAAAGTATTTAATAAATAATTATTGTTGGGTATAGGTAATATATGTATATGGCACAAAATTCACAAGATATACAGAGATGTACATTGACCGTTACCAGTTTGTTTCCTTCTAGAAGTATGCCATGTATATGCAAGTGTGTGAGAATATAAGTACTTGTTTTTACACAAATGGTAGCATACTTTACACGTTATTCTGCAGTTTTCCTTTTGCATTTTTTTTTTGGGGGGGAGCTCTTTCCATACCAGTATGTAGCACCACCTTATTCTTTTTAATGGGTGCATATGTATGGGTATACCCCAATTTAACAAGTCTCATTGACAGACACTGTGGTTGTTTCTAGTCGTTTGCTAGTACAGACTGATGCAGTGACTATCCAACATGCTATTTCAGAAGATGTGTTATTAATGTTGGGCTCTGGGTGCCTTATTTGTTGAAGTGTGTGCTTCATAAGGACTGTCTGTTAATGAAGATTTCCTCCTTGCCCTTTGGATGATGTTTATGGAGCGTCAAACCGAAATCCCTGGTGGATATAATGGACATTTTTTTTTTTTTTCTTTTTGGCCGCGCCACGGGGCATGAGGGATCTTAGTTCCCTCACGAAGGATTGAACCCACGCCCCCTTCAGTGGAAGCACGGAGTCTTAACCATTGGACCACCGGGGAAGTCCCTGGAAATTGTTAATAATAACATGGGAATTGTACAGTATTGCCAAACAGGCTTCTTCTAGGATATGAAATATTTTACATTATATGGATCTTCCTTAATTTAGGGGATGTGGGTAAGTGAGTAGTTTCAACATTTCTTTCAAGAGTACATCCTTGAATAAGGTAGCCAGAATAAAATGGACAGGAGGAGTAATGATGGGATATGTTAAGAGCATTCTAGAAATAATAGAAGATCCTCTAACCTTTCACTTTGCTTGGCATTGTGGTTTTGCTGAGTTTGATCAGTAAGAAAAATCCTTTGGGGAAAGAAGCCTCCAACTGAGCATTTTAATAGGGAGGAAGCTTAATTTTAGAATACATTACTAGTTTGGAATGAGACCTAGGATTATTGCTAGGAGCAGAGGATGATGATAAAACATTTATAAAGAACAGCTTATAAGTTGTTTTCATGATACTTAATGATTCTCACAGCAAGCCTGTGAGTTACATATGACTGATGAGAAAACTGAGTGTTGACATGGTTAAATTACTAGATATCCATAATCACACAGCTGATGAGTGACAGAGCAATCAACATTCTTACACCGTATCAACCATATTAACTATTTCCTTTTCTTGAAATTTACAATGAAAAGTTTACCATTTCATCAGGTATCACTGAGTTTTGCTACTTCAGGAAGAGTACCAGGGAATCAGCTCCAGCCCTCCTTTTTCTGTTATCCCTAAATTGACTACTTGGCATGTCTTTTTTTTTTTTTTTTTCCTGTGTAATAGCTTAATATTTGGACAGGTTAGTGGTGAAGTGAGAGGGTTAAAAATTGAGTAAAGAACTATACAGAGTGGAGATTTTTTTTTGTTTTCAGGCTTAAAAACAGTGTATAAAAAGGTGTGAAAGTCAGAAGTGTTCCAGTAATTGACCAGGACTGGGATCTCATGCAAGATCCTTGAGCCTTAAAATTGAAAAGGTGAGAGGAGGGGTAGAAACTATATAGTACCTGAAAAAAAATCTATTATATGACACTAGGAAAACTTGAAAATTAAGCAGTCAGTCGTTTGTTTTGGACTCTACCGGGCATCTGTTTAGTGTGAAATTCAGATATAACAATTTTTATGATTTTAACTCCAAGTCTTTCGTTGAAGGTATGCAACTTTCTCTTATTTTCTTCCCAGTTTTGGAATGGTCTACTCCATAACATTTCCTTGGAGGTCCAAGATATTCTACTTTGCTGTGATTCTTGTATAATTTTAACGTAATTCTTTGTTCCTGACACGTGGGATTTAAAAGATAATGGAGGGTTGGAAATGTTTGTTGTATGACTATTCTATCAGGCTCTTTACATTTATTAACTCATAATCCTAGGGACACACCTTGAGTATTGTTATACCCATTTTATAGATGAGAATAACTGAGGCTAGCTATATCACACTGTAGTCTAGTTACGGAGTTAAGACATGCAATTACATAAATATAACTTGAAACAAGGTAACTGTTTACAGTGTCAGAGCCATGATTCGACGGTAAGAGTGGCCGGGTGAAGCAAAAAGTAGCATTTGCAGGACCACAGGCACACTACCACATGCCTGCTTCTACAAATGAACTTCCCATCGTGGCCACAGACCTGCGTGCCTAGTAGTGAAACCTTGGGGGTGAGCATCCACTAAGGAGTCCTGTGTGTGGAGGGGAAGACAGGGGACTTTACACGTGGAAAGCCGCACCGTCTTGCCCTGGGTGCTCTGCGTTTAAGGAAGTTGGTTGGGGGAGGGGGCTTGCCCTGCGGCTGCGTCCTACTCCCCGCGCCCTCCCCCTCCCAGCTTCTGCTGCCGCTAAACCCCGGAGAGCGGACCGCGCACGTCGAGATTCCTCGGCGGGCCTGGCAGAAGCTGCTGGGCATGCTCAGTGGGCAGGACCCGTTAGAGTGGCGAGTAAGGAAGCGTTGGCTCTTCTCCGGGTCTACCTTCCCCGGTTCAGGCCCCGGCCCTGGGCTTTTGTGTGCGCAGAGCTGCAGCCGCCGCTGCCTCCCCGCGGGGCCGCCCGACCCCAGATGCCGTGTGGCCTGTCCGGTGTCCGCCGTTAACCTCGCCGCGCGGCCGGAGGAGGAGCGGGGCGGGGCGGGGCCGGCGGGCCAGCAGCCGGGCGGGCAGGAGGGCCCCGCCGGGGGTGGGGGTGGGTGCGGGGAGTCCCGCGGGGGGTGGGGGGAGGGGGCGGGCGCGGAGTCACGGGGGTGGGGTCACCGGCGGTGGCTCCGGGAGGCCGACCGGGAGGGGAGGGGGCCGTGGGGGTGGCTCGGCGGAACCAGCCCCGGCTGGGGAGCAGCGGCGACTCCGGGGGCCGGGGCCAGGGCTTTCCGGGCTTCGGTGAGGCCGCCGCGGGCCCCGTCTTCCGGCGGCCGCCCGAGTTTGTGGTGATTGTTGCCGCCGCCGCCGCCGCCACCGCCCCGGCTGCCATCTCCTCCTCCTCCCGGGCCGCCGCCTCCTCCTCTTCCTCCTCCTCCTGGGCCGGGCTGATCCCCTCCCCGCTGCCGCCTCCTCCTGGGCTGGGCCCGCGGTGTCTCGTCCCCTCGCGGAGCCGCTCCTGCCGCCGCCGCCGCCGCCTCCTCATTCATCCTCGTGCACCATAGGCGGTACAGGCACCAAGATGTCCAACCGAGTGGTCTGCCGGGAAGCCAGTCACGCCGGGAGCTGGTACACAGCCTCAGGTAGGGCCCCAGGCCGGCCGGCCCTTCCGCCGCCGCTGCCTGGCCCCGCGCCCGGCCGGCCGAGGTCGGCGGCCCGGCCCCGCGCGGCGGCGGGAGGGACGAGGGCGCTGACGGCCGCCGGCCGCGGACCGCGTGGGGAGGGAGCCGGCCGGAGGCTGGCCTCGCCGCCTTCCCACCCGGGCGGCATCCCGCCGGTCAGCCCGGGGTCGGCCGCCCTCACGCTCTGCCGGGAGTTGGGCGAGAGGGAGAGTTGCCGCCTCGGGAGCCTGCGCCCTCCCTCAGGACCAGGCTCGAGGAAAGAATGTGCTCCCCGACCGAGCCTACTTGTCGCCTCCTCCGACTCCCGGGAAGCGGGCGGCTGGCCGCAGCCATCCTCCGGGGGGACGGTTCACCCTGCGCCCGAGCCCTGCTTCCTCCTTACGGAGCCGAGCGACCCTCCGCCCTCCGGCCCCGGGAGGGAAGCGCCTTCCTCCTTTCCCCTCCCCTCCCCTCCCGTCTCCTCCCCTCCCGTCTCCTCTCTTCTCCTCTCTTCCCCACGGCGCTCCGAGCGGCGCCCGCGACCCGGGGACTTCTTAGTCTCCCGGGGTGCACACGGGCTCTGCTCGCCCGCGTCCTGCCAGGCAGTCTTCTCCCGCTCCCCTTGGCAGTTCTGAACGAGAGGCCGCATTTCCCCCTCACCTTTCAGGTGCTCAGCCGTCTTGAGAGGAGTGAAGGGTAGTACTTTTTGACATTGCCAGACCAGAGGCAGGGTCTGGGCATGTTAGGTCTGTGAGAGGAGGCCCCTTTCTGGGGTTTGCTGCTCTTGTCTGTTGGGGGTAGGGTAGAAGTATTGCTAAGCAGAGGCTTGGGGTGGCCTCCTAGCTCTTTTGTCAGTGTTTTCATTGTTACTGTCATTCACGAAAGGGGCAGCTGGAGATGGCATCAGCACTTTTTCCTGAGCAGCCTCCCCAGTCTCCAGTCGCGTAACACCAAGCAGGTGCTGGAACTACCTAACGTGTTGGGTCAGGTTTTGAGCGAGTTTAGTCTTCTATCGACACTGTCCAAAAATACTTTAGAGCTCTTTAGGTAAGAGAGTGTAGGGACTTTCGCTTTAATAATGCTCTTGTTAGAACGACTGTTTTCTGGGATTATTTTCAGGAGTCACATTTCTGATAAGTTGACAGAATTCCACTGTGATTCCTGAATTTTCAGTCATTTGGTATTGGCTTATCAATACCTAGACTCAAATCTTTAGTGTGGGTCGGATCATGTTTCCCTTTGCAAATAGTTGGGTTAGATAGAGACATGGTTTGTGAGAAAACAAATATTTGGAAGAAAATTCATTTCTCTGAGGTTACTAAGCTCGCTCATTAAATACATGCACTTTACTGACTCACTGAAGATTTGCTGTGTTAAGAAGACACAAAGTATTTGCAAGCCTAACAGGTAGCTATAGTTTTGCATTAAGCAGATGACTTTTAATGGTTATAGTGGCTTCCCTCATGGTTCCAAAGTGCTTCATAAACATTTCATCAGTTCTCACAACCTTAATATGTCAGTTAAGCCTTTCTTGTTCAGTTTATGGGGATATGCCCAAGATTCTGTACAAACCAGTGGCAAAACAGGAATGGGAGTCCCTGGCTCCTGGTTTTGTCCTCCAGTCAATGCATTATTACTATTAAATTTATCAATGAATAATAGTCTTTTCAGGGTTGTGAGTCACTAAACTTTTTCTTCAGTGTGTTTTGAAGAGTTAAAAAGTCACAGCTTTCATTTTCATGGCCATTTTTTGGTTAATTTAGTTTTCTATACCTTTCAAAAGTGTTTTAAACTTTTGCACTGAAAATGTGGCCAGATGATTCTGGAGGAATTTTTATAGATTCTTGATCATTCTTTGCATAGTAAAATTAGGCATAGTTCACACTTCAGACTTGAAAAGACTTCTTCAGTAATCTCAAATATAAGAATCCTTTAATCCAGCTGAAAACATTCTGTGATTAAAACTATCAGTAGTGAACTAAAATGGACAACTTTCTTAAAATTTTAAAATATATTCTTATTTCCCTAAATTCTGAATGAAATCAGTAATGCAATTTTGGTAACATGAATTGTCATGGAGAACCTTATTGTTAAAAAAAAAAAAATTCAGACCATGTGTGGTGTGTGTGTGTGTGTGTGTGTGTGTGTGTGTGTATGTATGAGAGAGAGAGAGACTTTTAAACTTGAGTAGTAATTAGGGTGAATTTAAAGCAATTTAGGGGAATTCTCTGGCGGTCCAGTGGTTAGGACTCTGTGCTTTCACTGCCAAGGGCGCGGGTTCAAATCCCTGGTCAGGGAAATGAGATCCTGCAAGCTATGCATCGCTGCCAAATTTAAAAGAAAAAAAAAGGCAATTTAGTTATAAAAGCTGATTTCATATTTGAAAAATGAATAAAAATATACGTAAGTAAATTTTGACTTGATCTAGTGACTTCTAGACCCCATTGTATCTAGATTGATAACTTTGACCATTGGAAAAATTTTACTTGTATTATTATTGTTCCCTTAAACTAGGCCTAAAAACATGTAATAGGAGAGAGACAGATGTGCTTTTGGATTGTCATTCTGTAATTCTACAGCATTCAGATTGTGTCCATAGAATTAAAGTGCTCAATTACTGATAAAATGGTGAAATAACATTTGCTTCAGTTATATAGCTAGTTCAGAAAAAAAAAAGTGTGTATACATATATGTGTTATATATCTACATACACACCTTCGTTTTTATTTACCCCTTGTTATATGCTAGATCCATTGATAAAATATCAAGTATTCCCTGCCCTCCAAGAAGATATTGGAGGATAAATTCACCCTAATTATTACTCAAGTTTAAAAGTCTCTCTCTGAAGTGTAGTAACTCAAGACAGAAAATAAATATCGGAATAATTGATTCAGTGCTTTTAGGAGTTTGGACGAGGGTGGAATCACTTCAAAGGATTTGAATTATGCTTTGAAGGAAGGGTATTTGAGTAGGCTTGAAAAGGGAGAAAGTACATTGGGGAACACCACAAAGATACAGAGGCAGGTAAATGTAAGTAGGCCAATTTAATAAGAATGGAAGGTTCTCACGTGGTGTAGTTCACGAGCCTGGTTGGAGCTAGAGTATAGATGCCTGTGAATGCTATGCATCATAGGGATTTAACTTATGCAGTAGGTAATCAGGACCAGTGCAGAAGTTTCTGAGTAGGGCACTGATATGCAAGTAGCATTTTAGGAAAATTAATCTCATAGGAAAGTTAATCCTAGCTTTTTTATGGGTATACAGCAGGGATCAGCGAACTCACTATGTCCGCAGTCCAAATCCAGCCTGTGGCCTTTTTTTTTTTTTTGTGGTAAAGTCCACTAACAAAGAATGGTTTTTAATTTTTTAAAATTTATTATTTTATTTATTTTATTTTTGGCTGTGTTGGGTCTTCGCTGCTGCGAGTGGGCTTTCCCTAGTTGTGGTGAGTGGGCCTCTCATTGCGGTGGCTTCTCTTGTTGCAGAGCATGGGCTCCAGGTGCGCAGGCTTCAGTAGTTGTGGCACATGGACTTAGTTGCTCCATGGCACGTGAGATCTTCCCAGACCAGGGCTCGAACCTGTGTCCCCTGCATTGGCAGGCGGATTCTTAACCACTGTGCCACCAGGGAAGCCTGGTTTTTAATTTTTGAAGGGTTTAAAAAACAAACAAGAACCAAGAAGTGAAATAGAGTCTGGATGTAGCCTGTAAAGCCTAAAATATTTAGTTTATTTGGGCCTTTACAGAAAAAAATTGTCAACCCATAGTGTATATTTGTGGTTCTCAAAATGTGGTCTCTAGATCAGCAGCATAGTTTGCCTGTACTCTGTATTTTTTCTGGATTTTCTGTATCTTTCATTTCATTATTTCAGCCCTTATCATCTTCTGTCTGAACAGTTATAACTGCCTCCTAACCGTCCTTCTTTCTGCCAACTTTATTGCCTTTAAGTCCATCCTCTGCATTGCTCCCTGAATAATCTATCTGACCACATAATTTCTTTGCATAAATCTCACTGACCCATCTTTCCTGTTGGATAAAGTCTAAGTCTCTTCATGACTTGGCATCTTCCTGTCTCTTTGGCCACTTCCCCCAACCCCATCCCAGTTCTCCCTTTTACTACGCTTCAGCAACTGTCTAGCAGCTGTTCATTGTTTCTTTAAATACACTGTGCTGTTTCTTATCACTATGTTTTTATTCAAGCTGTTTCCTGTGTTGGAATGCACTTTGCCAGGATAACTCCTTTTCATCTTTTAAGGACTCAGGTGTTAACACCTCCTAGAAGCCTACCCTGATGCCTTACCTCCCCCTGGCTGTTTCTGATGTTCTGTTGTGTTCCCATAATATCCTGTGTGTATCTCTCTCTATATATTTATCTTGTTATCTGTGTATGTGGTCTTCTATAAGATTATGAACTCTTAGAAGACAGGGACTATGTGTTACTAATTTTTTTGTACCCGAAGTTCTCAGCAAGCACAGGTTTTGTACATAAATTTAATAAGTATCTGAACAAGTGAACATTAAAGGGCTTAGCATATAGTAGATATGGACAGAGATATTGACATTTAAATCCCTAAGAACATTGCGGGTGATATAGGACCATTGCTAGTTAAGTCTCTGAGCGTAGTATAGGTGAAGAATCTTGGTGGTAGGAAAAGATTAGAAATCATGATTCACTAGTTGGGGACCTTATTTAATGTAAGATTTTTAAATAAGTATGACATACATATAGAAAAGTGTACAGCTAGATGAAGTTTCACAAAATAGGCATGTCATTGTAATTAGCACCCAGCTCAATAAACATCAGTAGTGGAATTCCCAACTCACACTGTATTCCTTGTATTCTAACACCATAGAAAAGTTTTGTCTGTTTTTGAACTCTGTATAAGTGGAATCATATAGTATAACTTGTTTGAGCTTCTTTTGCTCAACATTACATTTATGAGAT
>RJWK010030023.1:11483-25047 GCA_004363435.1 Platanista minor
TTTTTTTTTTTTTTTTTTTTTTTTTTTTTTTTTTTTTTTTTGCTTTGAACATTTTTGTACTCTTTTTTCCTGATGAATGTATATATGCATTTTTGTTGGGCATGTACCTTAAGTGGAATTATTAGGTCATGGTTATGGCTATGGTATGTTCATTTTTAGTAGATTTTGCCAAGTGGTTTTACAAACTTATACTCCCACCAGAAGTATATGAGAGAATTCCAGTTGTTCCACATGTTTGCCAACACTTGGTATTGTCAGTCTTTTTATTTTTAGTTTTTCTTGAAGGGTGTGTAGTGGTATTGCATTGTAGTTTTGATTTTATTTTCCGATGATTAATGAAGTTGAGCACGTTTTCATATTAGGGGCCCCATGTTTTTTAGTCATTTGGACTTCTGCTTTTGTGAAGTGTCTGTTAAGTCTTTAGCCCTTTTTATACTATTTTTTTTCATATTGATTTGTAGATCTTTATATATTCTGGATATAGTCTTTTTAGGTATATGTATTGCAGATATCTTCTATTCTGTAGCTTTTTCAGGATCTTGGTATCTTGGTGAGTCAAAGTTCTTAATTTTAAAGAAGTCCGGTTTATCAGCTGGTTAGTGTTCTTCTGTTTCCATTTATGAACTCTCTACCTACATCAGTGTCATGAAGTTAACTTTCCTATGTTTTCTTTTAAAAGCTTTACTTTTTCACCTTTTATATAAAGGTCAATAATTCATCTGGTTGATAGCTGTATCTGTATGGTTATGGTACATTACTTAAATTTGTTTTGAAATAAATGTACATATAGAAAAAGTATAAATGGGTGTACAAAATGGGTGTACACTTTGATGAATATCCACAAATATACTCTGTGTAACTATCCCCTAGCTCAAGAAATAGAACGTTTTCACCATCTCAGAGGGATATATCACATTTTAATGTTTTCTGAAATTGGTATGTTTTATATCTTAAGTGTATATTTAATGTGGGAGGTTCTCCCCCCCCCCCGAAAGTGGTTGTTATACCTTATAATTACTAGTGTCATAGAAGTGAGGAAATATATCAAAGTCTAATGATTTCATAAAGCATTCTTGAACTGTTTGTATGGTATATATCTTAATAGCAGTTTTATTTTTTAAGTTGTTTTAATTCTTTCTGTCATATTTCTAAATATATTTAATAAAATTATATCAGGGTTCTATAATTGGAGAACGATAACTTTTTTTTTTTGGCATGTACCTTGAGTTCTAGAGTGTCAAAATATATCTTGGGGGCTTCCCTGGTGGCGCAGTGGTTGAGAGTCCGCCTGCCGATGCAGGGGACACGGGTTTGTGCCCCGGTCCGGGAAGATCCCACATGCCGTGGAGCGGCTGGGCCCATGAGCCATGGCCGCTGAGCCTGCGCGTCTGGAGCTTGTGCTCCACAACGGGAGAGGCCACAATAGTGAGAGGCCCGTGTACTGCAAAAAAAAAAAAAAAAAATGTATATATCTTGGTGTGTGAGAAATTAAAAAACTGATAAAAATATTATCCTTTGAAGAGAAAATACTATATAATATTTAGTTTTGAAATGAACTTTTTTAGGTTACTAAATATGGTTTTCTGTATGATGATCTTTGCATCTCATCCTATTATTTAACCTTGGAGAAAGGCAAGAAGGAAAGAACAAATTTAATAGGTAAACTGTTGAGATTATTGCTTGATTACCTCTTTCTCACTTAACTTCTTATCCTTTCACATGCAATTTCCAAGTAAAAAATCATCTTCCCTACCTCCATAGGGTAGTTTATATTATCTACTTTTGGGTTTTTGTCCACTTTAAAGAAGGTCAAGACAACAAATAAAAATGTCATTTGTTAAGTGTATTCTGTAGTTACATTACATTTATGTCTATATAACCTCTAATCTTCAAAAGGCTGCTATAAGGTTGGTATTTTCTCCATTTATGGATGTGGTAACAATGACTCAGAGAGGTTGAGTAACTTGCTTAAGGTATAGTAAGTAAGTGGAAGAGCCAGTCTGACTCCAAAACTAGAGTTAAATGTTAGGGGCAGGGAGGTATGATGAGATATGCTGCCCCAAACACTGAACTTTTCTGTTTCATTCAGATTTTTCCCAAACTACAATATAGACATTTAACTGACACTTATGTATCATTTATGGTTTATAAAGCATTTTCTCATACATTTTTGACTTTCACAATAATCTTATGATTAGGGGCAGGATAGGTAAGGTAGGCAGGTCTTTAATCCATCCCCACCTTTCTACTTTATTGATGAGAAACTAAGACTTGAAGGAGGCTAAATTGCCTGAGTCATACTACTAGTACATGGTAGAGCTAGAATTTGAACCTAGGACTTGTAGCTGAAGCCTAGTGTTCTTTCTATTTATAGTGATGCCAGAGTAAGTAAGAAGTTGAACTGTTTGGAATCAGTAAGCACCTCTATAATTGTCAGGTTAAATATATTATAAAATAATAAAAGCATAACTAAAAGCTCTTAAGAATATTGAATATTATTCATATGGTATAAATAAACATGGGAATTGGTATATTTTAATTACTCTAGTCCTAGGATTTGAATTGGGCCTAACAAAACTTGACACTTCTGCAGAAGCTTTATTTAACTTTCAATCATTCAGTACTGGACAGACTCAGTTCTGTGTGAAAGGTACTGCTCTAGGGACTAGGTGCATAGCAGGAGATGAAAACAGACAAAAATCTCTAGAGTTTATATTCTAGTTGGGGGAGACAGACTATAAATACGGTAAGTAAGTAGAACACATAGTATGTTAGACAGAGGAAAATGCTATGGAGAATTATAAAGCAAATAAAGCAGAGCTGGTGCATAAGGAATGTTAAAGAATGGGAGAAATTTTATTTTAAAAATTTATTTGTTTAATTATTTATTTGGCTGTACCGGGTCTTAGTTGTGGCATGTGGGACCTTCGTTGCGGCATGTGGGACCTTCGTTGTGGCATGTGGGACCTTTGTTGCAGCATGCAGGATCTTCAGTTGCAGCATGTGGGATCTTCATTTGCAGCATGCGAACTCTTAGTTGAGGCATGTGGGATGTAGTTCCCTGACCAGGGATCGAACCCGGGCCCCCTGCATTGGGAGCACAGAGTCTTAGCCACTGGACCACCAGGGAAGTCCTCAAGAAAGGGAGAAATTTTAAATGGCAAGGACAGGGTAGATGTCATTGAACTGACATTTGAGTGAAGACTTGAAGTAGGTGAAAGAACAAGCCTTGCATCCTAGATAATTTTAAGGGTTAGGGGATAGATAGTTTTAGGTCCAGGGTACAGCAAGTTTAAAGGTCCTGTGGCTAGAGCAGGCCTGGAGTATCTGAGGAATGCAAGAAGGTTATTGCAACTGAAATGAAGTGACATGGGGCAGAGTAGTTTGACATGAGGTTAAGAGGAAAATAAATAGCTGGAGCAGAGGCACAAAGGTGTTGTGGTCAGATGACATTAGGTCTGGAAGACCACTGTAAGGACCTTTACTTGAGTGAGATAGTCATTGGAAAGGTTTGAGCAGTTGGTGACATGATCTATTATAGTTTAGACTTACTAGAACCACTTGACTGCCATGTTCAGAGTAGACTACAGCTGGGGAGTGGTGAAGGTAGTGGCAAGGGCTGAACCAACAGTTAAGAGGAAAGCAATCCAAGTTACAGATGATGGCTTGGATTGAGTAATAGCTGTGGAAGTGGGTAAGAAGTGGTTCATTACTGGGTATATTTTGAAGGTAGAGTCGAAAGGATTTGCTGATATACTTGGAGTG
Organism: Platanista minor; assembly: GCA_004363435.1. Taxonomy (NCBI): domain Eukaryota; kingdom Metazoa; phylum Chordata; class Mammalia; order Artiodactyla; family Platanistidae; genus Platanista; species Platanista minor. The sequence goes on from RJWK010030023.1 coordinate 15,249, forward strand.
GAGTGTGAGAGAAAGAGAGGAGTCATGGATATTTCTTAAGGTTTATCCCTGAGATTGCAATAATGGAGTTGCTATTATCTGAGAAAGGGAAGACCTAAGAGAAACAGGTTTGGAGGGGGAAGGTTAGGAGCTCAATTTTGGTTTGTTAAGTTTGAGATGTTTACTATATAGTTAAGTTGGATACATGAGTCTGGAGTTTAGGGGAGAGGCCTAGGGTGGAGCTTTAAAATTGGGAATTATCATTATGTAGATAACATTTAAAGCCAAGTGTCTGGATGAAATCACCATAGGAATCAGAGTAGCCAGAAAAAAGAGGTTTGTGAGTGAGCCTTGGAACATTTCCAACTTGAAGAGGTTAAAGAGGTGAGGGATATCATGTTAGGAAGATAGATTAAGCTTCTCATGAGGAAGAGAATGAGATGTCCTGGGGAGCCAAGTAGGGAAGATGCTTTAAGGCATCTCAACACAATTTATGTAGATTTTTCTGGGCTTTTTTTCTTTGACAAACACATTTAATCTGGTCTAAGCCACTCTGGTCTTAGCCATTTCTTATGCTGCTGCCAGAGCTTCCTAATTGGTTGCCTAGTTTCCATTCTGTTCTTTACACAGCAGCCTGAGAGCTCTTTTAAAAATGTAAATAAGATAATATTCTTTTCTCAAAATCCTATCATACTTAAAATCACACTTAAAAATCCTTGCCAAGGCTTAGAAGGTTTTATATGCTTTGACCTCTGCTTAACTTTCTGATTTCATCTTCTACCACTTGTCCTTTACCTTATGTTGTTCCAGCCATTCTGGCCCCTTTGCTGTTGCCCAAATATGTCAAGCTTATTCCTGCCTTAGGACTTTTGTGTGCACTTCATAACATTGATTAATCCTGGATTGGTAGTCAAGGAAAAGGTATATTTATTGGCTCCCTTATTTCCGTAGTCACAACCAGGAGGACAATTAGGGAGAGATGTTGAGAATGAATGGGATAGGTTTTCCCAAAGTGTTCTGAGAAGCAGTCCCTGGAGATGCCTTTGCAGAAAGGGTTTATAGTCAAATAAGTTTAGGAAATGTTGCATCTGTTTTTCTCTGTTGGGCCCAGACAACTAACAAGAGACTTGTTTTATGGCTTATTACATGGTCTGTCTTGTTGAGTGTTCTGTGTCTGTTTGAAAATAATGTATGTTTTCTGTCGTTGTGGGGTAGATTGCTCTCTAAATGTTAATTAGGTTAAATTGGGTTATTTAAATCTCTACATTCCTATTGATTTTCCTTTTTTTCCTGTCAGTTCCTGAGAGCAGTGTTGAAATTTTCAACTGTAATTCTGGATTTGTCTATTTTTTCTTTTAGTTTTGTTGATTTGTTGTTTCAAGTTTTTTGAATTTCTGTTATTTGATATACCTGTTAGGGATTATATTTTGTTGATGAATTGACTATCACGGTGTATATTCTTCTTTATACCTGGTAATATTTTTTGCTCTGAAGTGTTCCTTGTTTTGTATTAATGAAGCCAATCCAACTTTCTCATGGCTAACATTTATATGGTATATTCTTTTTTTTTTTGGGGGGGGTACGCGGGCCTCTCACTGTTGTGGCCTCTCCCGTTGCGGAGCACAGGCTCTGGACGTGCAGGCCCAGCGGCCATGGCTCACAGGCCCAGCCGCTCTGCAGCATGTGGGATCTTCCCGGACCGGGGCACAAACCCATGTCCCCTGCATCAGCAGGCAAACTCTCAACCACTGCGCCACCAGGGAAGCCCCTATATGGTATATTCTTTTCCATATGTGTCAGGGTCACCAAGACCACCTTCAGGTTTGATGATTTGTTAGAAGGATCAGAGCTGTTATACTTACAGATGGGGTTTATTACAGAGAAAGAATACAGGTTAAAATGAGGAAAAGGTGCTTACAGTGCAGTGGAGTGCAGGAGAGACCAAATGTGAGAGTCCAGTTGTCCTCTCAGTGACGTGTGACAACAAGTGTGCAGTATTGCCAACCAGGGAAGCTCAGCTAGGCCTTGGTATCCAGGGTTTTTATTGGGGGCTGGTCATGTAGGCATGGAGCAAGCTTGTGACTGACCTTAGCTACTCAGTCTCCAGCCCTCCTCTCTCCTGCAGAGGTCACACTGATACAGTGTGGTCCTGGGTAGCAGGAGAACAAAAAGAGGAGTTCACCATAAATCACATTGTAGCATAACTATCTGGCAAGGCCCCAGCTATACAAAGACACTGAAAAAAATTGTGGTAGAATATATATAACAAAATTTACTGTTTTACCAATTTCTAAGTGTACACTTCTCTGGCATGAGTACATTTGTATTATTTATTGGGGTGGCCAAAAAGTTCATTTGGGTTTTTTCCGTAAGATGTTACAGAATGAACTTTTTGACCAATCCAATACGACCGTCTCCAGCATCCGTCTCTAGAATGTTTTCATCTGTTCCAACTGAAACTTTGTACCCATTAAACACTTAACTCCCTACTGACTCCTTCCTCCAGCTTTGGCAACCACTGTTCTCCTTTCTTTATCTATGATTTCGCCTATCTTAGGTACCTCATTTAGGTGGATTCATACAATATTTGTCCTTTTATGTCTGGCTTATTTCACTTAGCATGTTTTCAGAGTTCATTTATGTTGTAGCATGTATCAGAATTCCTTTTTAAAGCTGAATAATATCCATTGTATGATATACCATAGTTTGTTTATTAATTTATCTGTTGATAGACATTTGGGTTGTTTCTACCTTTTGACTTTTGTGAATAATAGTGCTATGAATGTTGGTGTACAAGTATCCGCTTGAGTCTTCCTTTCTGTTCTTTTGGATATCTATCTAAGACTATAATTGCTGGGTCATATAGTAATTCTGTGTTTCACTTTTTGAGAAACCACCAAACTGATTGCCACAGTAGTTGCACCATTTTATATTCCTACCAGCAATGCTTGGGGGTTCCATTTTTTTTGCAGCCTTGACAACACTTGTTATTTTCCTTTTTTTGGGTAATTATCCTAATGAGTGTGAATTTGTATCGTTATGGTTTTGATTTGTATTTCTCTAATGACTAATTATGTTAAACACCTTTTCATGTGTTTATTGGCCATTTGTATATCATTGGAGAAGTGTGTTTTCAGGTCCTTTGCCTATTTTTGAAAGCACAGGTTCCTAACCACTGGACCGCCAGGGAATTCCCACTACCATACTGTTTTGATTTCTGTAGCTTTTTTACTCCATTTTTTAAAATATTTTTTAATTTTTTTATTTTTTGCGGTACGCAGGCCTCTCACTGCTGAGGCCTCTCCCGCTGCGGAGCACAGGCTCCGGACGTGCAGGCCCAGCGGCCATGGCCCACGGGCCCAGCCACTCCACGGCACGCAGGACCCTCCCGGACCGGGGCACAAACCCGCGTCCACTGCATTGGCAGCTGGACCCCCAACCACTGCGCCACCAGGGAAGCCCCATTTTACTCCATTTTTGAAAGGTAGTTTGGTAGGTATTGAATTCAGTGGGTATGTTGACATTACTTCTTTTAGCATTTTATAAATGTTCTGTTGTATTTTGGCTTGCACCGATTCTGAGAATTCTGTGATTTTTAAATATTTGTTCCTTTGAATATAAGATGTCTTTTTTCCTCTAGTTGCTTTAAGATTTTAAAAAATTATTAACATTTTCCTGCTAGTCTATTATCATGATGTGCCTTTGAATAATTTTCTTTGAATTTAATCCTGTTTGGAATTTGTCAAGTTTCTCAGATGTGTGGGTTGTAGTTTGCAGCAAATTTGGAAAAGCAGTCATCATTATCATCTCAGATATTTTTCTTTTTCACTTCCTTTGTTTTCTAGACTCCAAATAAAAAAAAGTATGTTAGATATCTTAATATTGTCCCACAGTTCACTGAGAATTATTTTTTTCCTTTTTTTCCTCTCTGCTTCCTTTTGGATAATTTCCTTTGCTTTATATTCAGGTTCACTGAATTTTTTCTTGTGCAGTATCTAATTTTGCTTTTAATTCTGTCAATGACATCTTTTAAGTATAAAAGAATTAAAATAACTGCTGATTTCATGGTTTTACCTGAATCTTTTCTTTTTTTTTGCCGCATTAGGTGGCTTGTGGGATCTCAGTTCCCTGACCAGGGATTGAAACCAGACCATGGCAGTGAAAGTGCCAAATCCTAACCACTAGACCACCAGGGAACTCCTAATATATTCTTTATAATTACTTTATTCATTACTATTTTTTTTCAGATGATGGATTTATTTATAGGTTTAAAAAAACATTTCTGTCTTGTGGTTTAGAAAAGAGATACTTATTCTTCTGGCATGAGTATTTAGTTGCTAGTGATACTGTTTTGCCTCGGAGCTGAAAAAAAGAGTAAAATATTTTGTTTTTCTGAGATCAGAGCAACATAAAAATTGAAAATACATTTGAATTATGGCTTAATATTGGTTTAGGATTATGTTGTTTAAATTAAATTATAAATTAAAAAATTTTGAACACATTTGTATGTTTTAAAAATTAAAGATATTCATTGAGAAGTCTCATTCCTGTACCCTTCTGTGTATTCCATATTCCCCTTCTCTTATAGGTGTTTGCCTTTATCAGTTTCTTGAGTGCCTGGTGTTTATGCATATACAAGCACGTATGGACACGTCATCATTTTCTCCCTCTTTTCAGCAAATGGAAGCTGAAGTGTAATAAATGCCAATATCTCATATTTTGTCTTATCCTTTGCCTTTTTATACTTAACAAATTTAACAATTGAAGATCTTTTCATATTACAACAGAGAGTTATTATTCTACCTATCATACCTCCTTTTTTTCTCAGTGTTTATTCTGGTTCTTCAAAGGAAGATAGTTATGATGCATTCAGTAAGGTTATCCAGAGGTGAATAGCTAAATAAAGTATCATCAGATCTCCAGCAGTTGTTTTCAAACTTTTCAGTCTCAGAATTCCTTTATACTTTTCAAAATTACTGATAACCTCAAAGAACTTTTATGTGGATTATGTCTGTTAATACGTATCAAATTAGAAACTAAAACTGAGAAATGTTACAAGTATTTACTTTTAATTCATTTAAAATAACAGTAATAAACCCATTCCATATTAATAACATAAGCAGCATTTAAAAAAAATTTTAGTGGAGTATAGTTGATTTACAGTGTTGTGTTAGCTTCTGCTGTACAGCAAAGTGAATCAGTTATACATATACATATATCAGCTCTTTTTTTTAGATTCTTTCCCCAGATAGGTCATTACAGAGTATTGAGAAGAGTTCCCTGTGCTATACAGTAGGTCCTTATTAGTTATCTATTTTATATATAGTAGTGTGTATATGTCAATCCCAATCTCCCAATTTATCCCTGCCCCCTCAAGTAGCATTTTTAATGAAAATAACTTTATTTTCCAAAACAGGGAATATATAAGAGATTAGCTTTTACAAAAATTATTTATTTATGTAGGCTGCATTGTGCGGCATGTGGGATCCTAGTTCCCTGACCAGGGATCAAACCCGTGCCCCCTGCAATGGAAGTGCGTAGTCTTAACCACTGGACCGCCAGGGAAGTTCAGCTTTTTTTTAAAAATTGAATTATAGTTGATTTACAATGTTATGCTAGTTTCAGGTGTAAGGAGATTGGCATTTATTAACATTTTTGCAAATATAATGTCTAGCTTAATAGAAAACAGCTGGATTCTCATATCTGTAGCTGTATTCACTGTCTTGTGATATGTTATTTTACCTGAAGCATATGAGGAAATTCTGGTCTCATACAGATATGTAATTAGAAAAGGGCAGAGTATTTTAATAGACCTTTCAGATAATTGTGAATATTCTTCTTTGATGCCATACGAAAACTCAAGTGGTAGTTTCTTTTTAAACTTTTACTGACATATAGTTGACATACAGTAAGTTACACATTTTTCATATACCTGTGAAGCTATCAGTGAAATCAAGAAGGTGTACCCCTAAAGCCAGTTTCGGAAAGATTTAATTGCAATGTAGAATTTGAAATCATAGCAATGAAATGAAGTTTTCATACTCTGTTTTCATTAAGATCAGTTGGTCTGTCCTCCACTTTGAATGTGTCTTTCATCCATGCAGGATTTCTTAACCCCCATGCATTAATCATCTGGAAAATATTTGTTCCTTGGGTTATGCAGATCTTCTGAATGTTTACATTCATTATTCATTGTCAAAGAATCACATTTGTTAATTTCACATTCTCATCAGAAAAGTCTTTTTGATGTGGGAAGCTTTTAAGTCCGCACTGGTAGAAATGAGTTTGCAAAATTCTAATTTTCTCAAAGCTTGAATTTTGTAGTTAGCAATAGATATTGACAGTTGTTTTCCTTGATGTTATAGGCTCACAGTTGATTTTCTTTTTTTTTTAATATTTGTTTATTTTCTTTATTTTTTTGGCTGCATCGGGTCTTACTTGCAGCACATGAGATCTTTGTTGAGGCACGCGGGATCTTTTTGTTGCACTGCACGGGTTCTTTGTTGCTGCGCGTGGGCTTCTCTAGTTGTGGCATGCAGGCTACAGGGTGCCTGGGCTCTGTGGTTTTTGTGGCATGTGGCCTCAGTAATTGTGGCACGCAGGCTTAGTTGCCCCGTGGCATGTGGGATCTTAGTTCCCCGACCAGGGATAGAACCTGCATCCCCTGCATTGGAAGGTGGATTCTTTACCACTGGACCTCTAGGGAAGTCCCTAGGCTCACTGTTGATTTTCAAGGAAATATTTGCTAAATACCCAAGATTAAGTAACCATCATTTGTCTATCAGTTGTTCTTTCAAGAAAAATGATGTTCTATGGAAAAATGGCTAGTTCAGCTGGCAATGCAGTCATGTAAGTGCCTGAGACAACCATTATACTTCCCATTTCAACACACAGAATATTAAAAAGTGTGTACTCAAGGGTTGAGATTTTATAAAATGTGTTAAATTTATAGCTACAGCTACATCAAAGACATGCTTTTTTTTTTTTCCAGTACGCGGGCCTCTCGCTGTTGTGGCGTCTCCCGTTGCGGAGCACAGGCTCCGGATGCGCAGGCTCAGCGGCCATGGCTCACGGGCCCAGCCGCTCCGCGGCATGTGGGATCTTCCCGGACCGGGCACGAACCCGTGTCCCCTGCATCGGCAGGCGGACTCTCAGCCACTGTGCCACCAGGGAAGCCCCATCAAAGACATTCTTGAATGAAACGGGGGTTTTTTTTTCTTTTTTAAATAGAGTGTGGTGAGTGTGTAGTGGCAAAGAATGTAATGACTACTAGTATAGTGTGTTGCTACTGCTAATGTACCAGTGTTTTTACCTACTGTTACTTTTGAGCCATCAATAAATGCTAATGAGTGAAATGCAATGAGTGCCAATACAGTGAAAGAAGCAAATAATGCTTTTAGTATTTTGAAAACGGTTTTGACCTGATGGACCTTCTGAAAGGGTCTTGGGAATCCCAGGAATCTGCACATGTTACTTTGATAACCTCTGGTTTGTAGAAATTCTTATTTCTTCCTTGGCAATTATAATGAACAGCCCTCCCCCCCCCGCCCCTTGCCAGGAACTCTTTATTGTAGTGGTTATCAATCTTAATGTCTCTCTACACATACACACACATACAGCCCAGTACACCCTATGCCATATTACATACTCTTACTAATTACAGTGGCTCGAGGAAAATGGGGAGATGTAATTTATAAGTCATAAGTGGTTTTGATAAGCTTCCTCCCTCACCTCGTGGTGAGGGACTATCATAAACCTTTTGAATTAGATTTTCTGATAAGTGGGACCCAGGTGTCTTCATTTTTACCACACTGTTTTGAGCTTTTAGGAAGAAAACTGGGTTGCTCAAAGTAGATGACATCACATTATCAGTTTTGTTTCTACTGTTCAGAGAGGAAGGTGACATCACCACTATCATCTTTGTATTTCTAGCACCGAGAGAAGTGTCTGGCACAGAGCAGGAGCTCACTAAATGCTTTATGAATGATTGAATGACCAATCTGACTAGGTTATTATGGTATTTGTCTGACACCAACTTGCCAAATATATGATGACAAAGTTAGCCTTAAATTATGTATTTCATTATATTTTGTAGTGTGCTTACTTTACAAGTATATTTTTTAAATTTATTTTTTTTTAAAATTAATTAATTTATTTAGTTTTGGCTGCGTTGGGTCTTCATTGCTGTGCACGGGCTTTCTCCAGTTGCGGTGAGCGGGGGCTGCTCTTCGTTGCGGTGCGTGGGCTTCTCATTGCGGTGGCTTCTCTTGTGGCAGAGCACGGGCTCTAGGCGTGTGGGCTTCAGTAGTTGTGGCCTGCGGGCTCAGTAGTTGTGGCTCACGGGCTTCAGTGCAAGCTCAGTAGTTGTGGCGCACGGGCTGAGTTGCTCCGTGGCATATGGGATCTTCCTGGACCAGGGCTCGAACCCATATCCCCTGCATTGGCAGGCGGATTCTTAACCACTGCGCCAACAGGGAAGTCCCATCTCCTGTTTTCTTAAACAACCAGTGACACTCAGGGTTTAGTTAGGAACCTGGTGATATTTGTACTCTCAGTGTGCTTACTGCTGTCCCCCAGTTTCTGTGCTATTTGTGTTGGTTTGTTATCATTATTAATAACCTTTTAACTTTGGAATAATTTTAGATTTTCTGCAAAATTGTAAAGGTAATACAGAGTTTCTGTATATCTCTCGCCCAGCTTCCCCTAATAGTAACATCTTGAATTACCATGATAGGGCTTCCTTGGTGGCGCTGTGGTTGAGAGTCCGCCTTCCAATGCAGGGGACATGGGTTCGATCCCTGGTCGGGGAACTAGATCCCACATGCATGCTGCAACTAAGAGTTTGCATGCAGCAACTAAGGAGCCCGCCAGCCGCAACTAAGGAGCACACATGCCTCAACTAAGGAGCCAGTGAGCCACAACTAAGAAGCACACGTGCAGCAAACTAAAGAGCACATGTGCCGCAACTAAGGGGCCTGCCTGCTGCAGCAAAGACCCAGTACAACCAAAAAAAAAAAAAAAGAAAAAAAAATTACTATGATACATTTGTTAAAACTAAGAACAGAAATTGGTCGATATTATTAACTGAACTCTAGACTTCAGTTTCACCAGTTTTTACCCAAATATCCTTGTTTTAAAAAATTTTTTTCTTTCTAATCCAAGATACCACATTACATTGGTATCATGATGCAAAGATATCATGATTGCAAAAATATCATCATATCTTTGGTCTTCTCTGGTCTGTGATAGGGTCTTAATCTGTCTTTGACAGTTTTGAGGAATACTGTCAGGATTTTGTAGAATGTTACTCTATTTGGGTTTGTCAGATTTTTTCCCCTCATGATTAGACTGTTTATGAGTTTTGGGGAAGAATAATGCAGAGGTGAAATGACTTCCTCATCATATTGGGAGTACATGGTATTAACTTTGGTGTTGTTAACAGTGATCATTTGGTTAAGGTGGTATTTGCCATGTTTCTCCACTGTAAATTTTTTTTTTTTTTTTTTTTGCGGTACGCAGGCCTCTCACTGTTGTGGCCTCTCCCGTTGCGGAGCACAGGCTCAACGGCCATGGCTCACGGGCCCAGCCGCTCCGCGGCATGTGGGATCTTCCCGGACTGGGGCACGAACCCGCGTCCCCTGCATCGGCAGGCGGACTTTCAACCACTGCGCCACCAGGGAAGCCCCTAAGCAAGTACTTTTATCCCAGTAATTGCAGAATGAGAAAGTGAGTGGTGGAAAGCAGAATACATGGCTAGAAGTACATAAGTAGACCTTGTTTCCCTTGTCTACAAAACGCTTTTAAGCAAATCGAAGGGAAC
>RJWK010030024.1:0-24946 GCA_004363435.1 Platanista minor
CCCAGTGCCGACCCCTCTGCCCCCTCACAGGCCGGACAGAGGACCCCCCCCCCCCGCCCCTAGCCGGCTGTGGCTCTGGACAGCAGGGACCCTGCCAGGATGCCCTGGAGGGCAGGAGCCACCTGGGGTCCGGCTCTGCCACTCCAGGCCTGAGCCTCTGGGGAGTGAGGGCAGGGGAGGACGTGGCCTGAGGGCCTGGCCAGCTCCTCACCGCCCTCTGTGACCCAGTTTAAGGCCTGGTGGCATCTGCTGCCAGGCAAGGAACACATGTAAACACCAGTGGGGGAGGAGAGCGGAGCTATGTGGGGCAGGAGACGGATGAAGAACTGGTCATTGTTCCCCATGGATCTTAGCCCGTTTCCTTTCCCTTTAGGATTTCAGCTGTGCCCTAATTCTTTCCTGGTACAGGCTGCTCGGGGTGTCTGAGCACAAGGCAACAGAGACTCGACCCAGGTTCACTGATTCCATTTTGGACAGGGGTGCGCGGTGGGACCTCGGACTCGTGTCCCCAGTAAGGGAACTGCTGACGGCCCGCTGGCTCATGGGGATGGAGTCCTCACATCTGCCAGGAAGGGTGGGTGGTTGTAGTCTTTGAGTCCAGCGTGAATCTATGGCCTGACCTTGTGCTGAGCCCTGTCGTGACTTTCTGCATTTCCATCCAGCCCACTGAGGTGGGGACAAGGAGGCTGATGGCTCCAAACCCTCAGGCCCGGGGTGTTTAGGAACATGGCCTTGAGCAGAGGGATTCGAGAGGGTCCCAGAAGGGAGTCAAATTCCACTCAGAAAGTTGAAATGAAGCTACTTTCATGAAGGGACAGAGAGCTGTGGGCATCGATCGTAAAGTGTCCCAGTGCAGGAGGGCATTTCAGAGACTGGCCACAGCCTTCAGCCACAGGGACAAGGACAGAAAGTCTAGTTGCTGGAATCCAGTGAGAACGGCAGGTACGGAGGAGAGATCCCGGCAGGAACTGGGTCAAGGAGGGACCCTGCCACTGGCAGCACAGTGGCCCCAACCAGAAGGGACAGGGAAGAAATACCCCAACCCCTTCCCTTCCTACCTCTTGCCTGCCAGTGCCTCCCATTGCCCAGGGCAAGCCACGTGACATTTAGGATCCCCCAGGTGACCAGTCCTTAGGAGCCAGCCTCCTGGGACTCAGGGAAGGACAGCCAGTGCATTTGTAGTGGTAAAATGGGGACAAATGGAAAATTACTGTGCAGCATCATCTAGTGCTCCCTCCCAGAGAATAGAATTGAAAGCTGTGAGCCATTCTTATTTCAGGACTGATAAAGATAGCCAGCTGCCCAGTAAGGCTTTTCATGGTGATGTGTTGGTCTCAGCCTATTGATAGCCAGGCAGTCAGCTAGGAACGCTGGTGGCACTCGTCCAGACCATATTACTTGCAGCCAGCCCCCGCGGATATCTCCCCCAGTGTGTGGCTCGACCAACCTTTGTGGTTCGTATTAGGATTGCAGGATGTGCTTCAGCAAAAACCATCAGGGAACTTTGAGGAACAAGATTTATTACTCACAGGTCCTGGAGGGTACACAGCACACTTCAGGGGCCACACAGCCAGGTTGCAGGGAGAGAGAGAAAGACAGAGATAACAGACCCGGGGATCTGCTTTTATTAGGGTTGAAGGTAGGGTGTCTAGGGTCTCACAGGTTCATTCTTTACTGACTAATTTAAAGCACGCGACCAGGAATTAGGGTTCAGGAAGGAAGAAATAGGTCACGCAAGCAGTTATGTAGGTTACCCGGGGCTTTCTGGAAAAGGGACCTTCATGGGTGAGGACCTTCACAAGCCTGATTCCTTATCTGGTTGTTTTGCTAGTGACTGTGTCATACAGCTGGCAATATGTTTATTCAGGATGGATGTCTTTCAAAATGGATGACTCAGCAACCAAAAACTTAAAATGTCAAGCACGTAAGTTACACATATATAATATTCTGTGCTTAGGACTTTGCAGGTGTTATCTCTCTTAATTCTCATAGTGACTATTTGAGGGATTGCTCGTCTATTTCCCACATTTAGTTTATCAGTGTGCCAGATATTGTATCTTGTTGTTTAGCCCCATCTCTGCCTTTCTAAACTGTCCTAAGAATTGTAGATGCTGAAAGCTGGTCACGTTTCTCAGAGTCCCAGCAGGCTTCAAATTTAGATTCTCAGGCGAGTTTTAGGAGGCAGAAGACAGAAGCATTGTCTTCCCTTAGCACTGTAGACAGGCATGCAGATTTCAGCAGAAGACGGTTGTGAGGTTTTCCCATTAACTTTGGATGTCCTCTGGCAAACTGTTAGTCTAATGCTGAAGAGAATAATAAGATCATTAGCAGTGAGTTCCTATGATTCCTGAGACATACAGAGCTTCTCGAAGCAAGCAACTGTTTTTCCTGGTCTTTGTACTCAAACCCTTTTAATGGTTCTGTAAGCATCCATCTCTATGTACTATATCCCTTTCAGTTTGAGATACATTAAGAGTATTTTCTATTTTCCTGATAGAATCCTGACTGATACAGTTATTTGGTGTTGAAAGTGGTTTCAGGAAATACAACTGCAAAGATGGGAATCGAAGATTTCTTGTCAGGCTTGATTTGATTTGAAGGCAGTAATGACCTCATCACTGGTGGAAAATGCGATTCTGGGAGTCCAGGGTATGCAGTGTCAAAACAGTCTCTCAAATTATTACCTGTCATTCTTGGAATCCTATTAAAGGAGAACAAGTGGTTTTTGCAGTAGAATTTTCTGGTGGAAGAGATAAGTACAAGGGCTACAGTCACCGTATGCAATGGAAAGTTTACCAGAAAAACAGCAACAATAATATTGGAGTTTTACATTTTCAACTCAAAGGCATCATCTAAGGCCCAGAGAAGTTTCTACAACTGCCCTAAAAGAATCTCATCTACTGTATCAAAAATCAGGCCCAGAGTTCTTCCTGCAGGTAGCAGAATGACAACATAACTTGAATTCACGACTTCTTTAGGTGCTTACATGAAAGGTGATTAATTGGAAAAGAGGGTGACCCAGTAAATTGCAATGGAATATTTGGATGGATTAAGATGAATTTGTGTACTTTAAAACCTCAAATCCCGGGACTTCCCTGGCGGTCCAGTGGTCGGGACTTCGCCTTCCAAGGCAGGGGGTGCGGGTTCGATCCCTGGTCGGGGAACTAAGATCCCCACATGCTGCGCGGTGCGACCAAAAATAAATAAAATAAAATAAAACCTCAAATCCCACTGAGCTTCCATTCCTATCAGAAGCAGCCCTTCTACCCCTTTCTGGGAAGGCTAGTCTCCTTTTCCATGAAGACTTTGTAATGACTTAACTGAAATACTTTCCCAGGGGATGCTGATTCTCCCCATAACCCATCCCTACCCCCTCTCAGGGCAGTCAGAACCATAAGTAGAGCCATCACAATAGAATTCATAGGGGATCAGTTCATCTGACCCGGCAGTAGATATCATACACATTAGAAGAACTGCGACATTCTGCTAATGCATGTTCATTGACACCAGAGGATTATGTGGGAGAAGAGATTCTAAGGGAGTTAAGCAAAGGATAAAGTAAAATGTGATTTGGCCAAATTTATCAATTTGGGTGCACTTAAGAGAAAAATCTGTGTTCAAATGAATTATCTGGAGCAGCTAGAAATGGCTCTGTTTGTTTAGTTGACAGACTAAAACTCTGGACAAAAATAATAAATGGCCTACATTAAATGGAATTCTTTTGTAGAACATAAAAAAAGGAATATAAAATCTTAGATAAGAATGTCAGAATGGATTTATGAAGCGTGACCTGTTCACCCATCCCCTAACTCCATCCCTTAAATGAGTTCTGAGGACACCATGTTAAATTAGGCATTGAAAAGCACATTTCCATAAGGAGCATCCGCATCCTTGAAAGACCCTGTTGTGGCCATCGTCTGCAGGCTGAGGATGATGTAACACGAAACCTATCTTGTGGAAGGTTGATTACACTTGACTTCTTCCCTTGCGGAGTAAGCAGTAATTTTTCATCATAGAAATAGGCATTTATTCTGTATATGGACGTGTCTGCCTTGCTCACAAAGCTTCCGCCACCCCACTAAATGCCTAGTTACTCATCATATGGTTTTCCACTGGGCACAACTTTCTGTTCTGTGATGGAATTCTTCACAACAGGGGAGGCCTTGGTGAAAGCTGGGTGGAAAACCCAGGAAAGTAGTGTCCGGAGACACACAAGTCTCGCGGCCAGCATGGTGGTGCACCAGGTTTACCAAGCAGATCTGAAATGCTCAGTCCCTGGTCAACTCACGCGCGCAGTTCCCCTTCCGGGCTGGCGAAACACAACTGCACCCACCACCCGTACCCTCCGCCCACCTCTTACTGATAAACCATTTTTAAAATCTGCTTTACGTGAATGATAGCTTGGTGTAGACAATTTAAATATGGTATTATTCCAATATCTTTTGGCTTCCGTTGTTGCTGTTGAGAAGTCTGTCAATTCAATGTTCCTTTATAAGTACAGTCTCTCTTGCATGTGCTGATTTTGAGATTTTTCTCTCTCTATTGTTTTGCCATTTCACTAAAATGTGCTTAGAGATATATTTCTATAAATTCTGCTTGGGATTTTTGGTTTCCTGAACTGGAAGATTCATATCTTTCATCAGTTATGGAAAATACTTGGTCATTAATTTATTGGACATTTCCTTTTCTCCATTATTTCTGTTGTCTCCTTCTAAAACCCCAGTAGTCATTCATATGTTAGACCTTTGCAATCTACCCTCCTTATTTCTTAACTTCCCTTTCACATTTCTCATGCCTTCTTTTAGCATTTTGGGTACTTTGTTCAGATTCATCTATTGATTTACTGATTATATTTCTTATTTCTATAAAGTCTGTTTGATTCTTTTTCAATTCTGCCTGGTCATCTTTGACATTATTTTGCTTTCAGTGTCGAGTTTTCAGTTCCCTCTTTTTTGAAATATAGTTGTTTATATTTATTATCTAGTAACTTACATGGCTGAAGTCTTTAGATGTATAATCTTCTATTCTTCCTGCACTTTCTCATGATAGCTGTTTCCTATATGAGTTTAGCAATTTTACATTTTGGACTCATGTTTTGCTGAACATGAATCTATGGGAATATGTAGGGAACTATGATTAGATTGCCAGAATTAGGAGAAAAACAACAACAGGATACCTAGTTAAATTTGAATTTCAGGTAAACAACTAATATTTTTTGTATAAGTATTTCTCAAATATGCTGCATATTTATACAAAACATTTTTCATTGTTTATTTGAAATTCAAATTTAATTCTATGACATCTATTTTATCTGGCAGCCCTACCTATGCTGGAGATACATGTCTCTAGAGAAGATTTTTTTCTTCTTTCTTGAATCTCTTGAGATATTAAATTAAATTAAATTTTCAGTTTGGTGTTTTTGATCTATGTACATGGTTAACTTTGAACTCTAGACACCTTTGAGGGTAGGGTCATAGTTGCCATTTCTCTAAGGAGAGTTCTTCCCCCTTCTGTTGCTGAGACTAAAACAAAGAATAGTCTCCTTTCATTAGAGGATTTTTTCTCTGAGCCCACACTTTCTCTGAGGCTATAACCCATTAGGTGTCCATTCTTTGTGAATGGTTCTCAGTGCCTACAACCTACCCTCCAAGAGCTCAAGCCCTTGTTCCCTACATCAAGGGTCCCCAACTCCCCAGGCCACAGACCAGTGCCGGTCCTTGGCCTGTTAGGAACCGGGCTGCACAGCAGGAGGTGAGCGGCCAGCAAGCAAGTGAAGCTTCATCTGTATTTACAGCCACTCTCCATGGCTCTCATTACCTCCTGAGCTCTGCCTCCAGTCAGATCAGCGGCAGCATTAGATTCTCATAGGAGCACGAACCCCACTGTGAACTGCACATGTGAGGGATCTAGGTTGCGTGTTCCTTATGAGAATCTAATGCCTGATGATCTGAGGTGGAGCTGAGGCAGTGATGCTAGCACTGGGGAGCGGCTGCAAATACAGATTATCATTAGCAGGGAGGTTTGACTGCGTAGAGACCATAATAAGTCAGTTGCTTGCAGACTCGTATCAAAACTCTATCAGTTGACTTCCCTGGTGGCACAGTGGTTAAGAATCCACCTGCCAATGCAGGGGACATGGGTTCGAGCCCTGGTCTGGGAAGATCCCACATGCCTCAGAGCAAGTAAGCCCATGCACCACAACTACTGAGCCTGTGCTCTAGAGCCCGCGAACCACAACTACTGAAGCCCACATGCCTGGACCCTGTGCTCTGCAGCAAGAGAAGCCACTGCAACGAGAAGCCTGTGCACTGCAATGAAGAGTAGACCCCACTTGCTGCAACCAGAGAAAGCCCGCGCACAGCAACAAAGATCCAACGCAGCCAAAAATTAAAAAAAAAAATTTTAATTTAAAAAACCTATCAGTGAGTGGCAAGTGAAAACAAGCTCAGGGCTCCCACTGATTCTGCATTATAATGAGTGGTATAATTATTTCATTATATATTACAATGTAATAATAGAAATAAAGTGCACAATAAATGTAATGCGGTTGAATCATCCCAAAACCATATCTCCTCCGGTCCGTGGAAAAATTATCTTCCACAAAACCGGTCCCTGGTGCCAAAAAGGTTGGGGACCACTGCCCTACATGACCATTAAAACCCAAGAGTCTGGATTTATACCTCTTGTTGGCTTTTTAGTCTGCATAGCAACTCTGGACTCTTACTTCTGTTTTGATTTTGATTCCCTAAACATTTCCTTTCCTGTAGGCTCAGCTATGCATTTTAAAGGATATTTGTTGAATTTTAGCCTTCATAGATGTTTACTAAAAAACAAAAAATAAATTGATCTGAGAGTCAGAAATATGAATTTTAGTCCTGGATCTGTTAATAACCTTTAGCAAAACCTTGCCTTCTGTAGAGCTCAGTATCCTTAAAGTAAAGTGAAGGGTAGGATCGATTTCCATCAGTATTTTTCAAATGATGACTCACATTTCACGTCCTATTATTGAGTCACAATATCAATTTAGTGGGTTGTAACGAGCACGTAGGAAGGAAGGACATGTATTGTTTCATGAAACTTTAGCACCGTGTGTGTGTGTGTGTGTGTGTGTGTGTGTGTGTGTGTGTGTGTGCACGTGTGTACCAGGCCATGAAGTAGGATCAATTTCTTACTGTGGCTTACACAGGCCACCATTGTGAGTATTGATCTTCCTCATTGCTTAGAACCTCCCCTGCAGTGAATGCTTTCTAATGGGCATTGATGCAAAGCACAGAGGTCTCTTCTCAGGTCCATCCACATGCCTCTTCCCTAGACCTTCTTATTTTCAATCTTCCAGTCTTTCTCCTTCCAAGCCCTTGACCAACCAGCCAACCTATTCATTGCTGCCCAAGAGGCCTTACCTCACACCACCTATTTCTTCATGGAAATGAGATGATCAAGTGCACCATTCAAAGCTCTGCCTGCAGAGGTATTTCCCTGCACCACATCATGCAGTGCTAACCTTGAGCAGAACCAGGACTGAGGGTTTCTCCTCTATCATCAGCTGGCACAGGGCCTCTTGTTAAGTCAATTTATAAGCTAAGAGAGAAGCTTTGTGGCAACAGATGTAGGTGACGTGGGGGCAATGTGTTCATACAACGCATTTAGACTCGCTTGAGACCAATCCTAAATTTCCATCAGAAGCTAGAGTGTTGGTGGCCTGTCAAGCCAGGTGACTTGGTGGGTGATGAAGGGAAGCCCCAGGTCACGTAGTTGCTTGGTGTCCCATGACTAGCTACTCACTCTTTACTAGGACTCTGCGGCACAGCAGGAATTGTTTTACAAATAGGAATTCTCTGCTGCAGAAGGCAGATTGCTTCAGATTCATAACTCTCTATAACTCTCTTATTCTGGCTTGCCAGTCACTCCACACAATGTCAATGTCTAACATGGGGACATAATCTTTTTTTTAATTAAAGTAGAGTTGACTTACAATGTTGTATTAATTTCTGCTGTACAGCAAAGCGATTTAGTTATACACATATATGCATTCTTTTTCATATTCTTTTCCATTATGGTTTATCACAGCATGTTGAATATAGTTCCCTCTGCTATACATTAGGACCCTGTTGTTTATCCATTCTGTATTTAATAGTTGCCTCGCAGCTTTCTGAAAACAAACTCATATCCTTTGTATTTCAGTCTGGCCACATAAACTATTCTGGTTCCTCTCCGTGAAAGGACCTGCTTGCTTTCTTGTCCTTGGATTTTTATCCTTTCTCACTTGATGAGTCATGGCTTTGGCCTCTCAACAGTGACCCTCATTCAGTTATCCACAGGTATGAAAGGGCAGATGTTGCGGCCAAGCCACCTTATTACCCTAACTTTGTTTGGATCTATGAAGGGGAGGGAAAGAAACGTGTGGTCTCTTAAGTCCCAAGTCATAATCTCCCTACTTTCAACTCCACACAGGGCAAGAAACCCCTGATCCTAAGTCTACCATAGACTTTCTTTCCTGAATAGCCCAGGAGATGAAAGCATTTGTAATGGGAAATGGGAGCTCCCTGTGTTTGGGTCCCCGTTAAGCACTGAGCTGATGGAACTAAAGCCCGTTGTTAGCTAGGTAATATTGTGTACCATGAGAGAAGGTAAAAGAAGTTATTCAGAATGTCAGAGTGATGAAAGAGCTTAGGACTCATCTGACCAAATCTCCTTCTTCATAGAGAGAGAAACCAAGGCCCAGAAACAGGAAGTGATTTCTAGAGGTGGGTTTTCCAACGCTGTCCTAAAGCCTTCTTGACCTCCTCGTCAAAGGCCATTGTTTCTTTTTAGTTCTCATGGAGAACTGAGTCCATGTCTATCTTCCAGGGTCTAGCATAAGGGCTAACCTATAGTCGATGCTCCATAAATGCTTGTGTAAGCATGGTCAAGGAGAAGGGAGAAGAAAGTGTGGGTCCAAAGCTTAGTGACCCGATTTATCAGCAGTAAACATGGTGGTAAGCAGCATTTGAGACCCCAAGCCTAACCATAAGGGGTACTGCAGAACACAAGGCAGGGAACTTCTCTGGGCTCCTGAGAGGATGTAGGCTTTCCCCTCCTTTTCTGTCTCTTCCTGGATCCACGGAAGAAATTGAGCCACAGACACAAACATATCAGGCCTCCCCCTGAAGCCAGATCTTATGCCCCAACTGAAGATACCCACTTGGAAGATCCTCTGGTTTCCATGGATAGTAGAGACCATAGGTGCCCCACTTTCTCCCTGAGAATGAGAAAAGGGAGACGGAACAGTCTGGAGCAATCAACAGTACTACTAACAAGAGGGCAGAGTAAGAGGGTCCTGGCGGCATGGGCTAGGGCCTTCCCTCCTCTGGGAACCCAGAGCATGGTGGGGCGTGTGGAGGATGGGACTGAAGCAGGGGCTGAGTACCTGGCAATTGCCTTTGGTGCCCAGTTCTTTCCAGGCACAATGCATGTTCCTGGAGAGCTGGTCTACCCTCTGGCTGCATTCTCTCCAGTTAGTCTGCACCACTCTCAGCTTCTGCAGGTACACGTTTAAGTTATCATTTTGATCGGCAAAGTGAGGAAGCTAGAGTGAGAATGAGCACTGCATCAACCACTGAGAGTGACGGCCCCGCAGATGATGAGGGAGGAGGCCCTGGAAGGATGCAAACGCTCAGCAAGTCAGACTCACAGAGTAGGAAGGCCTTAGAGGTGATATAATGCAACGCCCCCTCAATCTCCCCTCTAGCACCTCCAGTAAGTGGTTCCTTCATTTCTGCTTATATTTCTACTTCCTTTTGGGAAGCTCACTCCCTCTGGAAGCAGCCTACCAAACCCTCACCCCAGCCTCTGCCAGGTGAACCTGGAATGACCTTTTTCCTTGACCCTACCACCTCTTCACAGCCATGCTTTGTTCCTGTGCAGAGGTTCAGAACAGCCCCACTTCTGAATCAGTCTCTGCCAGGCCAATGGAGAAACCAGGAAGACGGCACACCTATAAGTGCCATCGTGTAGGAAGGAAACAACCTTGACCCTAGAGGAGCTTCTGGTCTTCTCCTCATCCCACTCCCACATTCAGGAAGAGCTGTGAGATCTGGGGAGGTCAGGGTGGAGATCCATCAGAAGCTGTGAAGGGGTTGGTGGCAAAGGAGAAGTGCCAAAGATGTGCAGGGTCCATTCAGGAAACAGGGACCATGCAGGACGGGAACAGGGAAAGCTCAGTATCAAGAATTATAAACTGCAGCAGAGGAATAACTACAAAGGGTCAAGAGGACTCCAAGAATATCTCAGGGTTAGGGAAGAAAGGAAGGACCAAGCCTGGCAGGGGAGTCCCTCCGCAAGGTTGGGGTTCACAACTCCCTCTGCAGCCCAGAGAAGGCAGATGTTTGCTAGTCCCTATTACTACACATGCAGGAAACACCCCTCCAGAGTACAGCTGGGCTAGAGCATCCTTCCTGGGTGCAGGTGGACTGATGGCTGGGAGGCAGGTGCGTGGAGGGAGCTGAGGTATGCTATTTACTAACTGTTTTTGTAAAAAGCTACTTAGATGTTAGGGATAGTAATTCTTTATCTGAAAAAATATTGTAATTACTTTACCCAATTTGTCAATTTCTTTTGTCTTGACATTCAGGAAATTAAAATGTGTTGCTGGGTCAAAACTTTTCCTTTATAAATTTTCCCTTAGGTGCTTAGAAAGTCATTCCCTTTGCTAAAAATAACTATTAGAGGAGCTTCTCTTTAAGGAGTCTGCCCATGTCCATCTGTCATGGTTGCCTTTGACATGGCATAAGAACATATGGGAACATATGTATATGTATGATGGATTCACTTTGTTATAAAGCAGAAACTAACACACCATTGTAAAGCAATTATACTCCAATAAAGATGTAAAAAAAAAAAAATTTCAAAGTTGAAAAAAAAAAAATCTATGGAGTCCCTCCTTAGCCAAATCAGCTGTATCATTTGCTCTAACCCTTCTGAACCAATACTTCATAGGAAGAGTTTACCCAGTGGCCTTCCTCGGTTGATTCAGGGTGGATATTTCTTATCTCATCCCTTGCCCCTGGTTTTCATATTGTCTCTGAATTTTGGAATCCAGGCTTGAAATATTACTCAGCCATAAAAAAAAGAACAAAATAATGTCATTTTCAGCAACATGGATGGACCTAGAGATTGTCATACTGAGTGAAGTAAGTCAGACACAGAAAGACAAACATCATAGGATATCGCTTATATGTGGACTCTAAAAAAAGAGTGTATAAATGAACTTATTTACAAAACAGAAGTAGCACCACGGATGTAGAAAACAAACTTATGGTTACCAAGGGATAAGAGGAGGAGGGATAAATTGGGAGATTGGGACTGACATACACACTAGTGTATATAAAAGAGATAACTAATAAGAACCTGCTGTGTAGCACAGGGAGCTCTACTCAATACTCTGTAATGGCCTCTATGGGAAAAGAATCTAAAAGTATAAAAAGTGGATAGATGTATATGTATAACTGATTCACTTTGTTGTACAGCAGAAACTAACACAACATTGTAAATCAACTAGGCTCCAATAAAATTTTTTAACTGCAAAAATAAATAAATTAAATACATAAATCAGTTTGAAGCATCCCTTTCTCTCACCTTTACCCTTGAGCTTCTCTCCTCCCCACCATCTCCCCCACCCCCTCAGACTCTCTCACATTCTCAGGTGAGCACACACGTACGGATACACACCCGTCACATGCTCCAAAGGTCGTTTTGGGTGAATACTCGGCAATATTTCAGCACAGCTCTTCCAGATACCCCAGGCTTGTTTCAGGTTGGCTTCTTACACTGACCCTCAGTGGTAGGCATCCTTCTATATACTCTGGCTGCCTCACATACAGCATCTGAGACAAATGTTTGTTCTTATCTTCGGAGAGTTAAAGGAAATCAGAGCTCAGTGCTTGAATCCTTCATCCAGACTTTATTTCAGTCTTCTGAGTTTGTTGCCACCACGTTTAAGAACATGTCAGGTAACTGGTTGCAATGGCTGAATTAATGTATTTTGCCTAAATCGCTAATGAGAGCTCTACAACTAGGAGCATGTGAACAAATGATCAACATTCGCTTCCTGTCTAATGCTGACAAAACGTTTAAAATGAAAGGGAAAGAGTTGGCTGAGTACACTGAGCTTATGATAATAAATTAGGAGATATTTATTTTAGGAGATGTCACTTTCCAGAAACTGGCACCGTCATTTTTCTTTTTTTGTTTTTGCTCCTCCTCCGCTGTCAGAATGTTGTACTTCAAGTCAGTTGTTCTTAACATTCCTCTTTTCCCTCAGTTCATCCCCGGGTGAATGTGGGGATACAGGGAACGTAAATTAGCTCTGGCCCATCTTGCCCGCCGATCTTCTCTCCCCACCCCCGGAGCTGTCACTTCTTCCACACAGTCCCTGCCACCCCGACATTCCCCCGTACCCAGACTCTGACCCCGGGCAGATTCGGTCCTGGCCACCATCTTCTCCTGTCTTGGCTTCAGTTCAGCATCTCTTTTTAGGACCTTGGCGATGGGCTTCTTACTGTCATCCTGGGCTCTGGTACCTCACCGTCTGCTTGCTCCACCTTGTACCTTGCACGCGGCTGTCTCAGTTCTCTTTCCAGCACCTCAACATGACCTTGCTCATTTTCTTCTCAACACCCTGGGGTGGCCCCTTCCAATGACCCTAAACAGAGCAAAGTCCCAATCCTCAGCATGACACGTAGACCCTCAGTGATCTGGCGTGATCCACCTACGTTTCCAGCCTCACTTCCCGCTACTCCCCAATGCCTTGGCTGTGCTGTGAGTCATCCTTAATTATTTTCACATCTGGGGCCACAAGGACCTTCTTCTTTGCCTTCCTGCCTTTGCACGTCTTTTCTCTTTGCCTTAGATACATCCTTTATCCACCTGGGAAACTACGTAGCCTTCAACAGTTATTTTCTGCTCTGTGGTTCCAAAGCACCTTGAAAATGCTTCAATAGGGCACTCACCGCATTGTGTTAATTACCTGTTGACATGTCTCCCTGACTGGACTATAAATATGTGGTGGATATAAGCCATATCTTGCCATCTTTGCGTTGCTAATATTTAGCACGGTCTTTGAACGTGTTAAGA
This sequence comes from Platanista minor, assembly GCA_004363435.1. NCBI lineage: Eukaryota > Metazoa > Chordata > Mammalia > Artiodactyla > Platanistidae > Platanista > Platanista minor. Next base: position 13,111 of record RJWK010030024.1, read on the forward strand.
ATTCAATAGATGTTTGTTGAATAAATGAGTGAACAAAAATGCTGTACATTTCCTAAATGTTTTGAGCACTTTCTAATTTCAACTTATACAACCTTTTGGAGGAATTCTGTACAAGGGTTCACTACCCATGATTTTGTTTAGTATTTTCTGTTATTTATCTCAATCTCAGCTTTTTAGACCTTCAAGCTGTGCTCTGGACATCTGGTTTAGGGAATCGAATCAGAAAGTCTTAGTTTGGTAGCCGTGAACCTTGGAAACATCCTGTACTCTCTCTCTCTTGAACTGGTTAAACCTGGAAGATCTATCAATTATTCATTCATTCCTTCACTTAAGAAATATTTATTGAAAAGCAACTGGATATATGTATGACCTTAGTAGCAAATTTGGGCTTCAAACCCAGGTCTACTCATTCCTAGTTCAGTGCTAGTCCTTCCACATAGACTGTCCATCAAATCTAGCCCAACCTCTTCTTCAAGGAGCCTACAGACCTGGTCATTACAAAAGTAACAGCCCACACTTTCTGTGGACTAGACACTGTTCTAAGTTCTTCATATTATACATATTAACTCCTTTAATTCTCACTCGTGAGTTGGGTTCTATATATTATCTTCATTTCACAGAAGAAGTAACTGAGGCACAGAGAGGTAAAGTAACTTTCTCACAGCCACACAGCTAGTAACTGCTAGAACCAGGAATTGAAGCCAGGCATTCTGGTTCTAGAATCACTGAAAATTGGCCTTCAGTACACAGTTCTGGCCACTGTAGCACTTGGGCTTCTTGTTTCAGGGTTGCTTCTCAGGACACAGCCCTTTGTACTGAAAGATGCAACCTCTCTATTCTAACATACACTTTATATATCTTCCTTACACCAGGCTCCATGAGAACTCATTGTTACTTTTCTGCCTTGCGAGCAAAAAATCCTAGGAGACTTTGCCATTAAGGATTTGCACTGGCTGTGCATTTTCCATGCTGCACCAGCCTGAAACCCATCCCCAATTGTTTTCAGGCCCTGGAATGCATCTCTATTCCACTTCCCTTATGCAAATGCTCATTTATCATAGCTCCACCACCATTCTGCTGGATTACTCGGCCTCTTTGTTTATATATTTAGCTATTTTCAATAAAACTCAGTAGTTTCAAATAAAGTTGGGTTTGTGGTTTGAGTTTTAAGATGTAATATTCCTGTTGCTTTGTTGGAACTGTAAAATAATTTGGAGGAAAGATGGCTTATAAATACATTCATACATACTCACTCACACAATACACTCACGCAGCAAACTGAGGATATTCAGATTATGGCCTTATAATTTTATCAGAATGAAAGAAGACACTGAGAAATAATATACACAGCCTATTCTAGAGTTCCTCACAGTGCAGAATACTGTAAACAAAGTGAAAAAAAAATCCATAGAATCCCACTGCTATCCACAGATCAGAGGGCAAGAGCCTGTGGCCCAGGCAGGAGAAGGGAAGGACAGGGAGCTGCTTCTTTTGAGCTACTTGGCCTCTCCTGGAACAGTCTGGAGATGACAACCAACCATGTGATACTTCCTTCACGCACCTTTGACATGGCTTTTTTTTTTTTTTTTTGGCTGCACCATGGGGCATGTGGGTTCTTAGTTCCCCGACCAGGGATCGAACCCAAGCCTCCTGCAGTGGAAACATGGAGTCTTAACCACTGGACTGCCAGGGAAGTCCCTCCGTGTTGCATTTCAACAGGGTGGCCAGGGTCAGCCTCATGGAGCAGCTGACTTTTGAATAAAGGCCTGAAGGAGCCAGGAGCATAGCAGTGTGGAGGTCTCGGGGAGAACACTGCAGCAGGGGGAACAGCAGGTGCAAAGGCCCTGAGGCTAGAGAGTGACTGGTGAGTTCCGGCATGTCTTCTTAATGGTCAGCGGCAACTAAACCTCACAGCAGACACTAGAGCTATCTTTGCAGAGAAAAAATACATTCCGACTCAGGAAGTAAGAAAGGCGTTGAGTTCCAAGAAGATTACCACAAAGAGGAAAGAACTTCCTGAAATCCAAGGATACCCCTACACATGAAAAGATTTTATTTGAGCTGTTGGAACTTCACCCCCTGCCCTGGCCCCCTTCAGAGGGAAGGCATCCAATAAAATATCTCCAGATCTAGACTGGTCGTGATCCCAAGTCTCTCACCACTCTCCTCAGGCAGACTGAACAGATATTATAAATTATCAATATCCAGCCCTCTGGGTAAAGAGAAAAGATTATGAAAAGGCTTACATAAAAAGGGAAAGGCAGCAATGAGTTTCTACCTACACAATATAAAGTGGAAGGCAGGTCTGCTGCAACTGGTCCCAAGTTAAAAGCAAACCAGCAAAAATATATAAACACCATACAAAAGGGCTTTCCTGGTGGCGCAGTGGTTAAGAATCCGCCTGCCAATGAAGGGGACATGGGCTCGAGCCCTGGTCTGGGAGGATCCCACATGCCGCCAAGCAGCTGGGCCCATGCGCCACAACTACTGAGCCTGTGCTCTAGAGCCCGCGAGCCACAACTACTGAAGCCCGCGCACCTGGAGCCCGTGCTCCACAACAAGAGAAGCCACCGCAATGAGAGGCCCGCGCACCGCAGGGAAGAGTGGCCCCCGCTCGCCGCAACTGGAGAAAGCCCGCGCGTACCAACAAAGACCCAACACCGCCATAAATAAATAAATAAATAACAATTGTAAAACCATGCAAAAATATTACAAAGAAAGAGAAACAGAATCTGCAAAATACACATAAGTAATATATTTGTTTAGCTATTACCAGGAGGGAAGAAACAGGTTAGAGGTGTATCATGCAAGGACATTAAGGAAAACGTGGAACACTATGAAATACGAGAAAAGGACAAAGTAAAAAGGAACTAGCAGAGACAAAGAAAAAATAAAGACACATAATAGCATTGAAAAATTAAAACCAGTTAGATGGACTAGGAAATTTGGACCAACTTTCTTGCTGAGGATAAATAAAAGTGTTAAAATATCACTTGCTTGGAAGCACTAGACAGCAAAGTTAGTGAAGAGTTATGGGCCGATATTTAGGGAGAGAAACAAATTTGTGGGCACAATTTGTGGAGCGTCATCTGACAGGCTGGGCGGTACTTCTGACAGCCTTGCAGAGTGAGGAGGGGGACCCCAGGACCCATCAATGGCGAGGGACCTCATGAATTCCGTGGCTTTAGTTAGGAGTTTAATGGTCTGCACCCTAGAAATAAGGGTGCATCAGAAGTAAACCAGGCTGTAAGTAAGTGTACATGTGGAATAATAACCACACATTTCATCCCTCAAGAGCTGCTCTAACAGACTAGGCAATTATATATGGTGCAGCAGCTTCACATACATGACACGTGACAATTTGAGTATCATGGATGTGAGGGACAGAGGTGAAGAAGATAAACGATTTTGGAGTGTATTGTTAACTGTTAACATAAGTACATGGATAATAAGTATCAGAGGTAATCTTTATCAACTTCCCCAAAACACACGCAACGCATACACGCACACAATACAAAACCGGAGAGACAAAGGGAAAAGAAATGTGGAGGAGATGCCCCAAATAGTGTGATGCTGGATTCAAACTTCAATGTATCAGTAATAAATTGAATTGAATTGAATTGAATTAAACATATTTAAAGAACAAAACTATATTCTTTGCCTTTCGTTATTGTCTTTGGCTTGAGATCTATTTTCTCCGATATGAGTGCCCTCACTTTCCTTTTGTTTCCACTTGCATGAAATACCCTTTTCTGTCTCTTCACTTTCAGCCTTTGAGCTGAAATGAGTCTCCTATAGGCGGCACATAGTTGGATCTCGGGGTTTTTTTTCATTCATCCCACTACTCTGTGATTTTTGATTGGTGAATTCCATCCACTTATATTTGGAGTGTTTACTGATATGTAAGGACTGACGACTGTCATCATCGTTTGCCTTCTGGTTATTTTGTATCTTCAATTATTTTTCCCTCGTTTCTATCTACCTTTGAAAAGTGGTAGTTTTCCATGGTGATTTGCTCAGTCTCCCCTTTTTTTATGCTTTGGAATTCTACTTTTGGGACTTTTGCTTTGCGATTACCATGTGGCTTACATAAAACATCTCTTAGATAAAACAGTCCTTTTTATGCCGATAGCTCCTAATCTTCATTTGCCTGTTAAGTTTCCACTCTTTTACTCCTTGACTTTTATATTTTTGGTATCACAATTTACCTTTTTTTTGTCCTGTGAATTCGTTGAGAAATGTTAGTACCTATAGTTATGTGTGGTTTTTTGTTTGTTTGTTTGTTTGTTTTTTGCGGTACGCGGGCCTCTCACTGCTGTGGCCTCTCCCGTTGCGGAGCACAGGCTCCGGACGCGCAGGCTCAGCGGCCGAGGCTCACGGGCCCAGCCGCTCCGCGGCATGTGGGATCTTCCCGGACCAGGGCTCGAACCCGCGTCCCCTGCATCGGCAGGCGGACTCTCAACCGCTGCGCCACCAGGGAAGCCCTATAGTTATGTTTAATGCTCCTTTCCTCTAGCCTTTATACTATAAGTGATTAGCAGCCATTCTAATATAGAGTTTGAGTTTTCTAATTCAGACTATTTTTCGCCTTTGCTAGAGTATTGTGTACTTTCGTTTACTTTTATGTCACTAGGTAGCATCTTTTTATTTCAGCACGAAGAACTTTTAGCATTTCTTGCAAGGCGGATCTAATGGTGGTGAACTCCCTTAGCTTTTGTTTTTCTGGGAAAACCTTTATTTCGCCTTCATATCTAAAGGATAACTTTGGCAGATAAAGTATTCTTTGCTGGCATATTTTATCTTACGACACTTTGACTATGTTACCTCACTCTCTCCTGGCCTGTAGAGTTTCTTCTGAGAAATCCACTGATAACCTAATGGGGGTTCTTCACAGTTACTTTCTTTAAAAAAACAAAAAGTTAATCTTGAACTCTACCTTATATTGTAATCAAACTTTGAAACCAAACGAATTGTAAATCTAAATGTAAAAGATGAAAATAAAACTTTTTGGAAATAACATATGATAATATCAACTTGGGATGGGGAAATGTAAATTTAAGAGGCAAAATCATAAACATTTAGGAATAATAACAGCTAACAAATTTTTGGTATTTGCAGTGTCTGGCACTGTTCTCTGAGCTTTGTGCATATTTAACCCTCACAATAACCCTAATATGGCCATTTTACAGATGGGGAAACTGAAATGCAGAGATATTTAGAAACTCCTTCTAAGGTCCCATAGCAAGCACTTGGAGGAAAAGTAATTAGAAAGCAGACAGTCTAATTTCAGAGCTTACACTCTGCTACAGGTCTGATTGTGTTTATAATTTTGGAATGAAGAGGTCCTTCTACGACATCAAATAAAAGCCAAAAACCATAAGTAAAAATATTGCTGAACTTCTAACATAAATTTAAGATTTGTTTAGTCCAAAATAGAATTGGAAGAGTATTAAAGAATTAGGAGAAAAGATTTTGTAGCACACATAAGAGACAAAGGGCTAATATCATTAAAATCAAAAAGGTTCTGCCAATCGACTTACGATACCCACTCAAATAGAAATGATGGGGAAACTATACGAACAGGTCACTCTCAAAAGGATAAAAAGAAAATGTTCCTTATTTACAAGGCTGGGAGTTAGGGTAAAGGGTAGCCTTGTGGGCAGATACATTTCAGAAATACCAGATTAAATAAAATTAAACCACTTTCTCACTGTGAGATTTCTCGGAACTTTTAACACGTGGATATCCACCGTGACTCCAAGGAAAAGTACTGAAAGGAGCATTTCCAAATTTTGTCTAATCTTAGAGCTTTTTTGCTATGCAGTTTCTACCAGAACGTGCTTTGGAAACTGCTGTGTTAACTCATTTGCTCCCCACAGTAGCCTTTTAAACTTTTCCCACTTTATGAGATTACATAATCTAATAAGGTGCTCTAAATTAATAAGGCCCTTATTCCACCACAACTCTCTGCTGCTTCTCCCAGAGTATTGAGCCCAGAAAGATCCTTAATGTGTTCACAAGGAGGGCAGTGGAGACTGGAGAAGCAAAAGCATTTGCTAATTGTTGCTCCAAGTCCCCTGTTCTTCCAGAACTCTGGGTCCAGACACTGGGGGATCATTTTAACTGGCATGTTCACTGAGCCCAAAACATCTTCCTCGATTAATCAACTGTATTCTCCTTATTTCCTGAGCCATTCTGTCTGACTTAGCACCCCTTGGGCCTCTAACTCAACTCTATAGGAGCCAGGTAAGAGGTTGCAGGCTTCTCCCCATCCTCCACTCTGGCTTAGACTGGCACAGACCTGGAGCTTTCTGGGCACGTCCTTTGAGTGCCATGAGCAGTGGAATTAGAAGCTGCAGCCTTTTCTTTTCATTCCAGTCCAGAATTTCCCAACCTGGGCCTCTAGCCAAAGCTGACAAAATGCCAGCTGCAGCTGCTTCAGTGGGGGCCATCACAAATGCATGGCAGAGCTGGTCCTGGGTGACATCACAGTAAGCCCAGGGTCAAAGAGGAAGCAGGGGACACAGGGCAGCCTGGCTCAGTGGTGTCCGCACAGCCCCGTCCTCCCCTGTCTGCCTTCTCTCTGCAGCGGAGACTAAAGGGACACAATATCAGGCACTCTTGTCTGTATCCACCCCTCCCAGCGTGACTCTGAACCTCTTGAAGAGCCATGTGTTCTAGTGTCTGCTTGGGCGTTAAAGAGCTTTGGGCCTTTTGGTGAGTTTTCGTATTCTCTGGAACCAGATCTCAAAGCCTGCTATGACTTGTTAGGAGACTTGGACTTTATTATGAGATTAATGGGGAGAGCCGTGGAATCAAAGCAGGTCATATAGACACATGTGCATTAAAAGATTACTCTGGGAGATTATTTTAGAGAGGATGAAACTAGAAAAGAGACTGTCATTTAGGAAGTGGCTCCAATAATACAGATGAAAGATGGTGATGGCCTAAAGTAGGAAAGAGGACAGGTAGTTTGCCAAGGCTGCCATAACAAAGTACCACAGTCTAGGCAACTTAACAGAAATTTCCCAGTTCTGGAGGATGAGAAGTCCCAGCTCAAGGTGCCAACAGTGTTGGTTTCCTCCTGAAAACCAAAGGCTCTGTTCCAGGCCTTTCCCCTTGGCTTCTAGACGGCCACCTCTTGCTGCCTCTTCACATGGTCATCTTTCTGTGCAGGGTACACTCCTGGTGTCTCTTCCTCTTTTTTTTAGGTTTTGTTTCGTTTTGTTTTTCTGATGTGGACCATTTTAAAAGTTCTTATTGAATTTGTTACAATATTGCTTCTGTTTTATGTTTTGGTTTTTTTGGTTGCGGGGCATGTGGGATCCTAGTTTCCTGACCAGGGATCAAATCCGCACCCCCTGCATTGGAAGGCCAAGTCTTTACCACTGGACCTACAGGGAAGTCCCTCTTCCTCTTCTTATAAGGATGCCAATCATATTGGATTAGGGCCCCACCCTGAGGACCTCATTTTAACTTAATCGACTCTTTAAAGATCCTATTTCCAAATATGGCTACATTCTGAGGTACTGAGCATTGGGACTTCAACATGAGAATTTTAAGGGAGACACAATTCAGCCCAAAACAGTGGAGTTACCAAGAAACAGATGTAATTGAGAGAGACAGAGGAGGCTGAATATAGAAGTACTGTGATTATTAAGCTACACAGGGTGAGCAGGCAGATACACATACAGTTCTGGTTTGGGGGTGGAAGTAGACACTGGAAAGCCATCAGTCTGTTGAAATCACAGGAGTGGATGAGCTTGTCCACAGAGAATGTGTGGACAGAACAGCAAAAAGGGCCTCAGGCTGAGCCCGGAAGAACTGCGGACATTTATGACCATGTCCAGGAGGAAGCAGAGCTGGAAAAGGAGGCTGGAAATTGCCAGAAGTGCTGGAGGAAAATCAGGAGCTGGTGTTGGTGTGGAAAATGGTACTAGAATGTTCCAAAGAGGAGCAATGCTTCCTGATTAAGGGAAATCCCTCCCTGTGTCCTCTAAATCTCTCAATCCTGCTGAAACTAGGTGTCGTTTCTGGCGGGGGTGGGGGGGTCTCTGAAGAGCCCTGTCCTTTATGTCTCAGTGCAGAAAGAATTCAGCGAGAGGCAAAGTGATAGATAAGCAGTGATTTATTAGAATAGGACGCTTGTGAGGCTTACAGGCGGCTGGGCGAGAAGGTGCCGCGCCCTGAGAACTTAGTGGGTTACAGTTTTATAATCAAAGGAAAAGTGGGGAGGGTGAAAAGTCCACCTTCTTCTTCATTCCTGAGTAGACGTCACGCTTCCATCATCAGCTCCTCCTCCAGATTGGGCAGGGGAGTTTTCTTGTCTCTACATGGTCAAGCTAGGACTGTCAAAATTATTTCAGGTCTCTGTACAATGAGCACCTTTCCATAATGTATTGGTTTTTATGTGTGCAGGGAGCATGTCCTAGGGATCATTGACTTACTGAGCTCACTGGGCAGGATGTGGGTCCCATGCCACCATTGTTTTATTGTTTTGGGGCTTGTCTCATGCTTCTGTCACATGGTTTTGCTGCTAGGCAGGCCTGCTTGGTTTTGCGGTTAAGCAAACCTGCTTTCTTGAGTGATCATTAACTTACAGGGGTCTCCCATACTTTTTTCTTTACTTACAATCCCCTACTGGGTAATTGCCTAATTTGTCCCTTTACTCTGTCCCTATCACTCCCGCAGGCGTGGGAATCTGATGCTATCAATTACATACTCTCCCCCCACCTCTTCCACATCTTCCTCACCTCTCTGTTTTCGTCATCCCATCTTAAAACCTTCTAAACAAATGAGAGCCCCCCAAAATGCCCTCCCTCTGCTCTGATCCCCTTCCTCTCCACCCATACCCCATCTCTTCTCGTTCACAACATCCCCTGTTGTCCAAAGAATGAATGTTTGGAGGATTGAATGAAGGATGTGCCCACTGCCTGAAACAGCTGTTATCTACATGTGAAGGGAACACTCCTGCTTTCCTCCCACAAAACTTCTGACACCAGGCACTTCCCTGGGGGTCCAGTGGTTAAGACTCCACGCTTCCACTGCAGGTGGTGCGGGTTCGATCCCTGTTCAGGGAACTAAGTGCAAGCCAGGCACCGATGGGCAGGGGAAGGAGTCGGGAAGCTCCTGACACCAGATGTGGGTTTTTCCACGCCGAGCTCTTCTCCAATTTCTGGTGGACACTGACGGGGTGCCCTACAGTTTAACTCAGTTCTGACACTGCCCACCTGAAGTCCGTGCAGACCCCACGGGTCACCAGCTCAGCCCCACAAGACCACCCTCACTTCAGATGCCGATTGGAAGCCTAGGTTGTCACCTAGACTTCTAAGCAACTGGCTATAGATCAGGGGTTCCCACGAACCCCTCTTCAGGTTTGCTAATTTGCTAGAATGGCTCACAGAATGCAGAAAAGTGCTTTATTGACTACTACCAGTTTGTTACAAGGAGCCCACTCAGGCACAGCCAGACGGAAGAGATGTACAGGGCAGGGTGGGGGAGGGGGGAGGGCTGCCGTGCCCCCTCCAGGCGTGCCATCCCCCAGCACCTCCGCGTGCTCACCAACCCGGAAGCGCTCAGAACCCTTTCAGCTGGGGTTTTATGGCAGCTTCATTACACAGGTATAATCGGTTAATTCACTTGCCATTGGTGATTAACTCAACCTCCAGCCCCTCTCTCCGCCCCCAGAGATCAGGGGGTGGGGCTGAAAGCTCCAGCCCTCTCATCACGGGTAGGTTCCCCTGGCAACCAGCCCCCATCCTTGGGGCTTTTCAAAAGTCACCTCGTTAACACAAACTCAGGTGGGGTTGAAAGGGGCTTGTTATGAACAACAAATGACACTCCTTTTACCTTTATCACCAATGCGTGGGAACGTACCAGGCGTATGCCTCCCTGAGTGACTTGCCCTGCTTTGTAAGATAGAGCCAGATTTCCACGGTCACTGTTCCACAAACGGCTGTAAATGGAGAAACGATGAAGTTCCGGGTGGGCCGTGAAGGCAACGAGGAATGTGATGGAAATGCAAGTGCGTGGACTGTGATCAAAACACAGCTTCCATCTTGCCTCACTCTGGCTTTTAAACTCCACTGAGTGGTGATGATTTGTCCTGCCCAGATGGAAAAGCCCCAGGGACACCCTCGGATTATCCTTAGATAATAGACCTACAGTCACTTGAGTCCCAAACCAGGTTTCAATTTAGGAATTAGAACATCCAAGTCCTCATCACCCTCCGGAGGGCGCTGAGTCTGACTCTAAATCAAACCTCCTCCAGGCCTGGGTCGGGTTAGGGCCTGGGCGCGGTCAGGGCCTGAGCCGGGTCAGGGCCTGGGTCGGGTCAGGGCCTGGGTCTTCTCTCGCCTCTGGCTCTGCTCACCCTCCCCCTGCTCAAGCTGCTCTTTTGCTCCTGCCAGGGATCAAAGTCAGGGGAAAGTGTGTAACAGGGAAGAGCCAAATCAGACTACATGTTGGATCTGTTTCTTTTACTTTAACCTTTGCTTTCCACTGCTTTTGTTCACTAAAAGGATAGTGTCTATACTTAATGGCCAGCCTCAGGGAACCCTGCCCCTCTGCCTGAACGTTAAACCAAACTGCCTTTGTTCAGGGAAACACCTGGACCCTGTCCACCTGTGGATGGCTGCAAGAAAGAAGAAATTAACACACCCCCAGGCTTCCCTGGTGGTGCAGTGGTTAAGAATCCGCTTGCCAGTAAAGGAAACCATAAACAAGATGAAAAGACAACCCTCAGAATGGGAGAAAATATCTGCAAATGAAGCAACGACAAAGGATTAATCTCCAAAATTTATAAGCAGCTCATGCAGCTCAATATCAAAAAAACAAACAACCCAATCCAAAAAATGGGCAGAATACCTAAATAGACATTTCTCCAAAGAAGATATACAGATTCCCAACAAACACATGAAAGAATGCTCAACATCACTAATCATTAGAGAAATGCAAATCAAAACTACAATGAGGTATCATCTCACACCGGTCAGAATGGCCATCATCAAAAAATCTACAAACAATAAATGCTGGAGAGGGTGTGGAGAAAAGGGAACCCTCTTGCACTGTTGGTGGGAATGTAAATTGATGCAGCCCCAATGGAGAACAGTTTGGAGGTTCCTTAGAAAACGACAAATAGAACTACCATACGACCCCGCAATCCCACTACTGGGCGTATTCCCTGAGAAAACCATAATTCAAAAAGAGTCATGTACCACAATGTTCATTGCAGCTCTTATTACAATAGCCACGACATGGAAGCAACCTAAGTATCCATTGACAGATGAATGGATAAAGATGTGGTCCATATATACAATGGAATATTACTCAGCCATAAAAAGAAATGAAATTGAGTTATTTGTAGTGAGGTGGATGGACCTAGAGTCTGTCATACAGAGTGAAGTAAGTCAGAAAAAGAAAAACAAATACCCTATGATAACACATATATGGAATCTAAAAAAAAAAAATGGTTATGAAGAACCTAGGGGCAGGGCAGGAATAAATAAGCAGATGTAGAGAATGGACTTGAGGATGCAGGGAGGAGGAAGCATAAGCCGGGATGAAGTGAGAGAGTGACATGGACTTATATATACTACCAAATGTAAAATAGATAGCTAGTGGGAAGCAGCCACATAGCACAGGGAGATCAGCTCGGTGCTTTGTGACCACCTAGAGTGGTGGGATAGGGAGGGTGGGAGGGAGACAAAAGAAGGAAGAGATATGGGGATATATGTATATGTATAGCTGATTCACTTTGTTATAAAGCAGAAACTAACACACGATTGTAAAGCAATTATACTCCAATAAAGCTGTTTAAAAAAAAAAAAAAAGAATC